>JXPH01017306.1:1147-13111 GCA_001014845.1 Mochlonyx cinctipes
ATTGCAAGGAACCTGACTAACCTAACATACATACACACATATACCACCATAATCATAGGTTATAACTGTAGATGGTAGTAGGTGTATGCATATTTCATGGACTGACTGTACTGTGTTCTATTTATATAAATATCGACGATTCAGATTTATCACAAACTGAAAATCGACAATCTAATTAAATAGAACACAGCAGTTTGTACCGGGAATCGAACCCAGAACCTAGTTGATGTGAGGCTAGGCTAGCGTGCTAACCACTCAACCACCCGGTCGTCAAATTTAACGATTACCAAATAAATAAACTTATATCCTCATCCTCAATATCCTCATATTAGTAGGTTTACTCCAAAGTATCACTTCCTAGTGTTCATATATTGTACAAAAAAATTTACGTTTTCAGTTCCGAGGATCAAAACTGAACTGAATGAGATTTGAAATTGAGGTTATAGTTGATTCACTTGGAAATTGATTTTTATTTTAAGAGGAGGAAGAGATTTTTTTCCTTTTAAGAGATTTTTTGCGTAAGTTCTAGAAATTTTCTATTGAAAATACTTTTAAATAGTATGTATTAACCTAAAAAATCATATGAAATCAACAGATGTTGGAAAAAGATTGAGTTTGCCAAAATTGATTTTTCACTTAAGAAACCCATCCCCTTAAATTAAAATTCTAATCTGACCTAATATTTTTACGGATGAGAAATTTTAATTCAAGAGATTAGAAAACATAATTTCAGATCATTTTTTACAAGAATTTTTGAAAATTCGTCGAAAAAATCTCTTAAAAAAAAAATTCTTATCCTCCATGTGAATCAAGATTAGAACTAGAAGATTTACCAAAAAATATCCAAAGACAATAACAAAATTATAGACGTTAGAAATACTGTACGACAAATGAAAACTGCCACGTAATTAAGAGTTAGGAGTTTGTAGACGGAATCATTAGTGGAACTGGCACTGCTTAAAAAAATATTTATTCCAATTGGTTTTGACTAATCAATTATATATACTGTTTTGATGATTTCATTGATAATGATTGATTAATATGATTTTTATTGTTTTATTCAAGAATGAATAAAAGATAAGATGCACATAGAATCTAAAAACCAGTCTATTATGGATCAAACGATGTACAACCCAAGTGCTTTTTATTCAAAATAAGAAGTTCTAGATTTAGTATCGAAGAATTTTATTTAAAAAATTCTAAATAAACATCTGAAATAAAATGATCTGACATTATTATAGTTTTTTCTGTGAAACATTCAATTTTGTACCAAAACTAATCACAAGTGTCGGATGGCCTGATTTTCACATTCTATGTGAGCATAACTGAATCAAATTCAAAAGATTTCTTTGAATACAACAAAGATTATTGATCATAAGCATATGTTCAAATTTAGCCCCAATTAAAAGTACTGTTCACTGATGGTAACTCTTTGCGCGCTTACAAAAAATACAAATTAACTAATTGTAAAACAAGATTTTGTAAACTATGAAGGGAATTATAACTTTTCTGTTTTCTTATTTTTGAAATATTTTCACATTAAAATAATTTTGGCATATTTATTGAATCCCTTAACTTGGTCGCAATTTAAAGGAAATCATGACGAATTTACTGAAAAAATGTGAATTAAAAATCACTGACTTATGCTGCAAACATATTGATTTTGCTATTGCTATTGTTATTGCTGGCTTTTTTTTCTTCACATCTAACTTTTAAATTTATATTCCTCCACTTTTGGACAGTTTTACTACTAATACGTTATTTTTAAGTGTGCATAATGGTAAAGCACATTTCTTCCATTATAAAGAGGTGAGGTGAAAACTTGTTTTTGTTTTAAAAAGTATGAAATTATCATGTTTTATTAATGAAAACTACCTATATTCTTAAGCAATTTTAATCAATTCTGTATAAAGCTAGGTGTTTTATTAATGTTTATTGAGAATTGCCGAAATTAATGAAAAATTCAACAAAACACCAGCAATAGCAATGGCAAAATTAATATGTTGGCAGCATTACAAATGTCCATCAGTAGCTGCTTATCCTAGCTATACTGCCCATATTCGCAAAGATGGCCCAGAGTTTTAATTATATTTCAGTAAAGATATATTTATGCCACAATTAAAAAAATTTGTACAGTAGCACCGGGATTTACTACTGGTAGGAGCGGAAAAACAAAAACAATATACAAAAATATTCAATCGTCTTTTTCTCAACATGGTGAAAATGCAAATGGGCCATCTTTGCGAATATGGGCAGTGTAGGGTTAAGAGCATAGAAAAATTATTCACTGTATTATAAATAAATAATTATGTGTTTGCAATGAATCTCTGTAGATCTTTTTGTCGAAATTTTTCAAGAACGTGCCAGAAAAGTTTCTTCTTGAGTTCACATAATTTTCTTTGAATGGATCAAACATTTCAAATTGGATAACCAACCATATAAATAATGTTAACCTTTTCTTCTTTAGAAATATGGAGTAAAAAAACCTAAAACCAAATGGAAAGAGCTTTGTGTTTTTCACGCTTGCGTACCATCACATAATACTTGATTGTGTTGATGTATCGGTAAAACCAACATACTGTGGTACCAATCTACATATATTTTTTTTAAATTCATATTTCTATCATTTTTCAATAATTTTATGTGGAAAGTATCGCTGAACAAAAGTTATTGGGCTAAATAGCAAGTATAAAACAATTCGTTATACCTAGATATTTTTACAACTATAATTTGCTTCAGCTTTTCTTCTTACCCTTACATTCTATAAAGAAAAGACATAGTTATATGGTTGTCAATGAAAAAGTGGCTCCATTAGGGCTCTTTTTTTTGTTTAATGTGCCTGCATTTACTCAAGCAGAATAGATTTTGATTTTTCCTTGACAAAAGTGGGAACTGTTTGTTTCCATAGGGGAATCACTTTGGTTTGGTTGGTTAAAGTATAACCCAGTAGGGTGAAGCGGAGTTGTCTGGACGATTTTGAAACGATCAAATTCAAATTTTGCTATGGGGCTTAGGAATGCCCCATAGCAAAATCTGTTTTTATAGTCTTATCATGTTAAATACACAATAAAAAATCACTGGAATTTTACTTTTTGAAAATTGGTGAATTAGGGCAAGTACCAATTCCACCCTTTGAGAGTTTTTCACAGGTTCCAATTATTTGTTTTTGACTCAAAGTTGATTATTTATTTTGTTTTATGATGAAAAAGTGAAAGAAACTGAAAATCCGGATAATTGGTGGAGCAAATTTGTATTTGGGGAGCAAATATGGGCCCTTCAAAACCCCTGGTCTAACTGGATTCGATCATTTCTTTTATACTTAGATTAGTTTTTGCTACTACATGTCTCAGGATCTACTTAATAATTGGTCGATCTATTTATACTTCTAAAAAGTGAAAGTCATGCGTTTGGTCCAAAACTTAACATCACCCAAATCAACTTTTCTACACGTTTCCCACCTCTAGGAGTCATTTGCGTCCAAAATTAGGTAAATGTGTGTAAATCGGTTGTAATTAATATTTGTTTTTCCGCAGGCAATCCTTTGTCAGAGGAAAACCTCCTACACGGATAGAATTTTTGACTCTGTCATCTATCAATTAGGCTGATAAATCCCAGTTAAACACATTTTTTGATGGAAATACTAGAATCATGAGCCGAATGATAGATTTGAGAAACTTTTTTATAGATTTTGTCTTAGTAATGGCTGATTGATTTGAGAAACGAACTGATAGATCTTTTTTGAGGCGAATTTACAAAATATTTATCAACGTCGATATACCTCCGTTCGGTCGAAGGCCATTCGATCGAAAAAGTCGTTCGGTCGAAGGCCATTCGGTCGAAGGCCGTTCGGTCGAAAAGTCATTCGGTCGTAGCCCGTTCCCCGAATATATAAGAAAAAAAGGGATACTTCTTGAAATTGGTTTAGAAATGGTTAGAAAAAAGGGGAATTTCTTGGGGATTTATTAAAATCTGACCAACTATGGCATTTGACCGATCGACCATGGCATTCGACCGAACGACCGGGCTTCGACCGACTGGCTTTCGACCGAGTGGGCATATACCGTAGATTTTGTCCTAGTAATGGCTGATTGATTTGAGAAACGAACTGATAGATTTTTTTTGAAGCGAATTTAGAAAATATTTATCAACTGGCTGATAGAATCTGAAAACGGATGATAGAATCTAAATAGCTAATAAATTTTTGAACAAAATTCAAAAATAAAATCAATCAGCCACTGATAAATTCTAGCAATATTTTACTAGATTTATTTATCAACCAATGATAGATTCTATCAACAGTTATTAAAATCAATAGCATCGCATAGAATGAATCAGTAATTGATAGATAACTATTAGGGTGGATCGATTTGGAAAAAACCCCCGCGAAAACTTGCATTTTGGTTCCAATGGTACCACTGGCTTTTTCATATTTTTAAAATAACTTTTGTGCCCACGCCGCCGCCGCCATAATTGGAATGAATAAAATTGGTCAATAAACTTTATTTGTACCCGAGGTTGAACCATAAATTAATGACAGTATAGTCTCAATTTTAGCTCATGCCTAAATGGAACTCCAAGTTTAGGTTGTAGGTATATGAAAATAGATGTAAAAAAACTAAAAATTACATAGTAGAAAAATTCAAATTTAATTTTTTATTCATATTTTATTAAAATATTATTAATAACGCAAATTTCTTTTTTAGGAGCCAAGTACAAAGATACCGAAGTTAGATGGTGCAAGTAGAATTCCAGTTCCTGGATCCATTCGCCCACTATTTCACTCGCGATTATGTAAGCCAGGTTATCTGACCCGGCCATCATGTTCCAGTTCTATTGTTATGCCACGTTCTAGTTTTCGTGGAAAACCAATTAATTCATCTTCAACATCAGCTTCATCAAGTGAATTAGCAAAAAAGCAACAGAATGTTGAAGAAGAGCATAATAAAATGGTTGTAGATGAACCAGCAAACTTGGAAACACTTGAAAGTATCAGTACTCTCTTAGAGAACAACAAAATTAAAAATGAAACAGTAACGCTAAACAAAAATGGAAACGTAACGTATGAAGTCAAAAAAATTAACAGTGATGATACTTTTGTGAAGCCCCAATTCGAAAGTAGAAATGGTAGTAATTTCAGTGCATCGCCAGTACATAATTTTTTTTTAACGAATGCGAACGGAAAAGTTTTAAATTCCACAATGAATAAAGAACATCTAGTAAATATTACCCAGAGTATTCCAAATTTAACTCAAGAACTGGATAATAGCCCTCGTGCGAATCTCCCGCATATACATAGTGACAGTTTATTGTACATGACGCATGTTGTCGATACATCTACCCCTTTACCAATATCCACAGCCATTCGGCCCACACAAATTAATTTGAATTTAGATAAGTTTAGCTTATCAAACTGCAAAAAGATTTTTGAGAAAACGCATGTTTTTAACTCTACCATGCAATCATCACTTGAACGCTTAAATTTAAATTCATCCCAGAACGAAAATACTCTTGTGGCCGACCAGACATTCGATGAACTTGAATTGAATATGGATGTTGATGAACAAGGACAGACATATGATATCAACATGAGCTTTGAAGAGGAAATTGGATACAAAGAGGATGTGGTTCTGAGACAACATCAAAATGAAGCTCTGCATACACCAAAGCAAAGATACTCGTTTGGGCTGGATTTGACCGAATATACATTAGATTGTTCTATAGAACTGTGTGATGCATCGATTGCATCCTCTAGCAAGCAACAGCTAAAAAGTCCTTTGAGTGGAATAACAAAACAAAGTTCATTTGAGATGGACGAGAGTCTAGGAATACTTACTCCAGACCAGATGAAAGAGTTTCTAGACTCCACTGCAACCAATAACACAAATAATTTAGAACTTCCTCTAAATACAGGATCTCATAAATTGCCAATGAATCATTGTCGTATTGATCAAACACCATCTCCAGAGGAGCTGCCTTTGGATCCAGTTGGGGTAAAAACAGACATGACTGATGTAGTTTTACATCCGGATGTTTTACACAATCAACAACAGCATAGTATGTATCAAGAAATTTCGCAAACTGACTCTGATTCTAAAACAGATCAAATGACAAAGTCAGCAACTTCAAAAGTCTCAAATAGCTTTATAACAAGTATAACTAGTATAACAAGTTTGGATACAGGCTATCAAGGAGATGGAGAGATGTCTCGTCCTGCAAGTCGTGCTGCAGATCACTCGCCATCTAATGGTGTATCAAAGGTTAAAAACTATCAAAACTGGGGTCATCATCAACCTGCTGCACCTCCTGTTGCCAGGCGTCAAGATCCCATGACCGATTCAGATTTCTTTACGGAGAGTGATGCTGACGATATACTGAACCGAGGTGATCGTCGGGCTCATCAAGTTATTGATGGTCAATTATATGGTCCAATGTTACAAGGTGCTAATGTATTTATTAATCAACAACCACAAAATGATGATTCTTGTATGGAATCGAGTGGAATATTTACAGACGTAGAAAATCGTGGAGAAGATGATATAATGAATATGCGACCAGATAATAATATTCAAAACAACCAACAACAGGTTATCGTAGATTGTGATATGTCTCCAGATGTCTCTACAGATACCATAAGTAGTAGTAACACAACTTGCAGTCAAAAAAAAGTTACAAACTCATCAGAAAAATTGCTCAACACAAATGAGATATCATCAGCAATTAAAACAACTACAAATATAGATAACGAGAAGAGCACTGAGTTTGACTTTTTAAACCTTATCAGTGACGTCTCATCCAACACAGCTCATACGAATGAGAGTGATTCGATTGATAGTATTAAGAAAACACCATCACGTACACAGTTCTCGCAGACAAACAAGAGCGTAAACAGTGCGAATGGTAAAAATGTAAATTCAAGTCATAAACAAATGAAAAATGAAACAAATTTTGGTCTGAAAAAGCATGAATTATCCAATAGAATTTTAAGTAAAAACAAATTATTAAAACAAAGTGTTAGTTGTGGAGAAAGTTCAGTAAATTTAATGAAAGATCATGATAGTCATGAAAATAAAAGTGGAGTGAAGAAAAGTTCCCCTAATAAATGGGACGCAGTTATGAACAAAATTGAAGAAAACAAAAATCTATTGAAAAAAAATTTTAGCAATGTAAAGTCAAAAGTTAGTTGTGGTATTACAGTGCCCTTGAAACGAGATTCACCCTTCCTCAAAAGTCCCCCATCAGAGTGTAATAGCATAGGCAGCCGAAATGCTGGGGAAGGATGTTCGACAACAAACAAAAATAATGCTATGTCATCGTCGAAAAGGTGAGTTTACATGGCTTCTATAAATATGTGTATAATGCGATACCAGGTATAATGTGGTTTCAATGTAATATATAGGTATATAGTTAATTGTACAGTTGTGCATGGTGTGGTTACTCGAGGGTGTCCAAAACATAACAATGAACGAAAGAAACATAAAATAATGTCAAAAAATCAATGGGCACATTTTATGCATAATAATTTGTACAATAGGTATACATAATATACAAGGATAATATAAGTTTTATAAGAGAAATTAGGTCGAAGAATAAGTTATTTGGCAGCTACTAAAAGAAAATAGATGTAAAAAACTATAGTAGAGTTATGTCTCCGGAATGTCATAAATTTTTTGCTTATTAAGGGGTGGAACGTTAATAGTTCCTTATTGACAATGATCAAAAAACGTAAAATTAATTTAATTGTCACGTATAGAATGTGAACCTATCCCCAAGCCCTTGCCCTTTGCATTGACAGGCAGGCATTCTGACGGTGCTGTCACTACTTGAGACGTCATATTTCTTGCAGATCTGTAAATGATCTTTTGCTCATTCCATATTTAATTTATGTTTATATATCACAGTTGGGACGAATGGATCGCCTGAAAAAAAATTTGTCGAACGACATTGTTTATCCTAGCGTTGTTCAAGAAGGTGCGTGGAACATTCCCATTTTTTTTTCAAAAATCGAGAAAATATGCCCTAAAAAGTATTTTGAATTTTTGGCCATATTTTTTTTTTTCAAAAATAATTAGGGGGTCACCAAAAGTTTAAATTTTTGCACATTTTTGACGATTTTTGATAGCCGAGATCGTTTAAAGATACCGACTTTTGCCTCATGCAATTTTTGCTCATAAACTAATCCTGGAACAACTTTTTTTGATATTACTAATAAAATAATAAGGCCTGGTACTCCAGAGAACCTCATATTTCAGAGAACTTACTAGATATTAGTGTACTTACAGCTTATAGTGGATTCTGAACCACCACAAACTCATTGGTTATGCTAATGAGCTACCAGTTCATTGAGCCGGTCGAGTTGTGTTCAATTTTTGCTGCAAATAAACTGGCTAACCTTTTTGAAAAGATTGCCATTCGAACGCCTTCTATCCCATACTTAAGTTTGTGCAGCAAGTATATTTTCAATAGCATGTTTCTGATGATAAGTATCAGAAATTACCCTATTATTCATTAGTAATAGCGCACACAAAACAATCTACCTTCTCAACAAGGATGAAAAAACACAAGTAAATTCAATCGTCATAAGTCGGATGGAACCTGTACCCTTTTGATTGATAAGCAAACAGCCAGCTTTATAGTTTCTTTAACTAAACTTTTTATTGCCACAAGAAAAAATTTTTAGTTAAAGAAACTCAAAGTTGGCTGAAAAGAAATGTTTCTTTGTGACAGCGAAAAGTTTCTTTACTTACTTCTTAATTGGACATTTCAGTTTCTGGTATAAATTGTGGAATGAAAATACTAAGTAAAACAGCATGGACTTAAATCTGAATAACCATTCCTAATATTTTATACTTCCTTCTATCTCGTTCAAAATTTTGAGAATCAGGTAAATATAATGTAATATTTCTTTTATTAAAGGCGTGAGATGAAGAAATGAATATAAATAAACATAGTTACATACATTTATGATATCTCATGCCCGGCCAAAAACTGAATCGAAAATTAAGTGATTATAAAACTTATACGTCAATAATTTAGTGTAAAGTTTATCATTGAAAAATTTTGGAAATTCCAAAACGCCCATCGTGTAAAAGATTCCTCTAGATATCAGCAACTCCCACGGAATTTTTATTTTGACGTTTGATACTCGCCGATTGACTTGAAGTTTTTCAGCCCTGGTACAAAGTCCATATTTTTTGAATTGTTAAATTATATTTTTCTAATTTTGATTGACATACGAAAATGCGAAATAAAAAGTTTACATTTTTTCGCCCTTTCTGAATTCGGGAAAAATGGAAATTCTTAAAACAAAACTTTTGTTTCAGAGCTCTAGAATAAACCAAAAATCTGGTCAAACTTTTTATTTCGCATTTTTGTAAGTAGGGGTCAGCAAAATTAATTTTGCCACATTTTCTATATTGTGACATTAGTTTTTAAAATTTTAGTCGTGGAGTTTTGCATAAATTTTGGCTTTAGTGTATGCCCGAAATATATGATCATAATCTTAAGCGTTTTGATCACGTTTCTCATCTAGATTTCACCTTGCTGGGATGCTCTTTTGAGAAATTTTATACAAATACAGAATAGCTTGCAGTGTCTTTAAAGTATAGCACGGTATGCCTACGATTTACATGAACTTACATTTGTTTGGGTGCCTTTTTCGAGAACAGGAAACCTTGTAACGACACGATTTTGGATGTAGGGCTTGGTAAATCCTTCAAAATAGAGAGTGCTAAAGATCGGAACTGCTTGAAGTGGCAATCACGTCATTGGGAACGATTTCAGAAAGTTGCAGCACTGAAATTCATCAAAAGAAGCTGGTCAACAGTACTAACTTTTGTGATGCAATTTGACTATTTTAACGCAGCTGTTTTTTAACTCAAATAAGAATTGAATTTGAATTTATTTCATTTTTAATGTTTTTATATCATCAATAGAATTCTTTCCCGAATCCATCCAATCGATGTCTGTAAACATATTTTGAATGTGGAATATCTGAATCTAGAAAACTACAAAATTGTAGCCAATACGGCTGAAATTATAATGATTTTCCAGATTGTATAAAATTAAACAAAATTTGATTGAATATCAGACTCAATTTTTGTCGGGGATAGTCTTTATTGTGTGCGTAGTTGTGTGTACCTTTTCTCATAGTAAAATTACACAATGAATCTCATAGTTCACTACGGCCTTGGCACAACAACAATATATCAAAACTACTCGAATAAACGGCGTGTGTGAAAATTTCCCAATTCCTAACGATGATGTTCCCTTTCCATTTAATTCAAATGGCAATGATCTTCAAGTAAAATTTGATCGCACCTTGTTTTCTGTAGGGCGATAAATTTTTATTTTTAACTTGACCCCATGATTTATTCTTATTTTTTCAAGCGATTATAATAATGGATTTTTGTTACTCAACTTCTTATATGTCGTTAAAATTTTACTTCAGCTTATGATGAAATAAAATCTTCAATATTTAAAAAATACATAACGTCATAGTCTAAAAATGTACTGCATTAGACTCTCGCAATGCTATTTTAATGATGACTTTGGTTTTCGTCTTATAATACACGCTTAGAATTATTATCCAGTTATTCCGGTTAGTTTCTGAAACTTTTCAACCACCAATATAGTATCTCTATTAGACAGTGCCGTGCAAATTTGGGGTGCCCAGCTGGTGAAATTCAAATTTTTTTGAGAATGTTCATGTATGTATAGAAAGTTTTATTGGCGCCACGAATTGTTCTTAAAGAATGTAAATGTGAATATGAATGTTAGTCCATATAGGTGGAGTTTTGGTACCCTATGACAATAAAACTACAAAAGCTGCGATGTATGTCTTTCAAACAATTAGGGCCAGAATCAATTGTCTCATCCCCATATATCTAACCTATGTAGCCTACGCCATATATGCAGCTTTGTTTTTGTTTTTCCCTAAGCAGTTTTCCTTCCCACGAAGGGTTCGGCTGCATTGTACCTTTATATCTCCTGTATTATTCATTACAAACCACTGTTGGACAATGTTGGTGTTTATTTGCATTTTCATCGAGGGGNAATTTATCTTGCTTCGGGATCAAATTTATGTTTTACCTAGGTGTGAAAAAGAATCTAGTTAAGGTTAAAGTGTGGGCTAACAGTCACATTCACATTCGATTAATTAATTTATATAAAAATTTGAAAGATAGAATAATAAAATAATGGTTAATAATTAATAGTCTTTAGGGGGTCAGGTGGCTTGATGGGTTAAGGCGTGGGTTTTTCTACGCATGACGTCATCAACACATCTGACGACCTGGGTTCAAATCCCGGNTAATTGAAACAGGGTTTTCAATATTGCGTGATAGGTCTGCTGATCAACTGTGCCCAGTCACAAGTCGTTGTCCACGCTGCAAGCAGTTGTGATTAGATGTTAAGATGAAACTAATTTTCGCGCTTTCCAATATGCAAACTCCTTTCACTGACGTTAGTGCAGTTCCCTCTATACATTTGCGCTCCTCCAACGTATTATCATCATTCCTTTCATATTCAACACTGTGGTGTCCCTCAACCGCAAACAATATTTTAATCTTTCTATCCGTTTTCATGTTTATCCTAGTATAATATTTTCAAACTTTTTCTCAATATTTTATCTCTAAACCAACTCTGTTTAGGTACAAATTTTTAAACCCTTTTTCATTTATCTTCTTATGACCAGGATATTCTAGTTTCCATAATCGTTTTTGCATGTCGACGTATTCCATATACCACCCACAATGCATTATAAAAGGGAAGAGCGAGCCATAAAACAATAAAAGCATTATTATTAGTCGTCGCATCCTGTTGTATTTAGGTGCTCCATTTTTATAATTATATTTTGGGGAAGTTTCCTGATTCTTATTCTTTACACGGAAAGAAAAAAAATGTGCAAAACCATACATCAACACTTTTGCTCATGAAATAGCCTCCTTACACTATGGTGTATGAATT
>JXPH01017326.1:0-10909 GCA_001014845.1 Mochlonyx cinctipes
AATGATAGTGATGAAAAGCTAAAAAGTTTTATAGGATCGGTTCATGGAAGCAAAATAAATAAAATACTGTATAGGCAAAAGTCATAACTTTCATCGATTTCATGTTATGGGCCATCAAATATTGTCAAAAATGCGCAAAAATTTAAATTTTTGATAGCCCGATAACTCGAGACCTATGAAGGTAACAACAATTTTTTTCGATTTTGCTAATTTTGCGAAAAAAATATATGGCCCTCAAAGTGCGATTTTAGGCACTATATCAAAATGCTCACCAGATTCTACAGTTAAGTAAGTTAATTTCTTTTAAATCTACTACTACTATCTATCTACATCTATTAGGTTCCGAATTAGATTCCCGGTGGTCACTGCTGTGTTCAGTTGAATTGAAATGTAGATTTTCAGATTTGTAATAAATCTGCAATATTGATATTTCTATNTAAGTAGAACACAGTACAGTCAGTCTGTGAAATATGCATACACCTTTGAGGTTAATCAGTTTCCTCGCAATACAAATTGAACACAACTTGATGGGTTCAATGAACTGGTAACTCATTACCATTGCCATTAAAGTTGTGTTGGTTTGGAATACAGTTATATCTAGAAAGTTCCCAAAAATATGAGGACTCACCTGGTCCCAATAGGGTCCTATAGGCCTTGTTATTATTATGCCTGATAAAAAACCTTGTTTATTCTAAGTTAGAAAATTTCATAGGTAAATAAGATTTTTGATTTGGAACAGACTTTCTCCTAAACAAGATCTTATTTCTATTAATCTTAATATCTTAATGCATTTTGTTCCAACAAAATCTTGTTTCTCCCACCCTAGTTCATTAACATAGTCTAAAACCTAAAGTGGAGAGACTGAACTTTTACCGAAATTTTGAACCCCATTCTGGTGAAATTATTTGACATTAGGTGAATAAATTGAAAACTATAATGAAGTGGCGCTGCTTTCGTGAATTTTGACACTAAAATAGTTCTTAAAAATAAAATAAATTGTAAATATGTAGTGTTTTGGAAGAAAATTTGTCTAGAAAATAGAAAAATATTTTCATGCTGAAATTTGTTTTGCATAATTTTTTTCAAACTTGAAAAAATCTAATATTTGACCTTAAAAAATAACACGTGTAAAAACTTTGGCGTGGAAATATTTTCTAGACACCTTTTCCTCCAAAACTGTACAAAAATAATTTGGAGAACAAAATTTATTCTATTTTATTGGAATATTTTAGTGGAAAAATTCATGCGGCAATTTCTTCAATTTATCCATGTTTTAGGTCAATGATTCCCATCGCGGATCAAATGACCAGATAGTCTTGGAAAACTCTGTCCTGAACAATCAGATGATAAAATTTCGGGTCGTTTCTCCTAAGACTCTAATTTATTTAGTGTGTTACGATCTGTACACAAAAGTTCTTGAGGGTATAAAATCGATGAATCGCTACCTTTTCTTCTATATCAAAATGTATAGAGTGCAAGAAGAAAAACAAAAATTTCATTCATACATTTTGAGATGTACAGAAGAATGAAGATAATGATACATAATCGTACAGACATAGTACATATATAATAGTAATTAATTTTAATATATAAATGAATGACTTACCTCTTCGAAGGCTCTTGTTAACTGAGGAAATCCTGCTGAGTTCAACCATTCTGCTTCTAGTTCGCCATCTAGAATCGCGATAAAATAGAAAGAAAACTGAATTAATATTATGCGTTTTAAGTACATCATGCATCATCTTGTTAGTTTTATACAGATTTTCTATTATGATAATTCTGAAGATAACACGCGTGCATCTGCATCTGATCATTTTAAGTGCACATAAATAATGTATATGTTTTGATTGATTTCTACTTTAATTTATCTACTTTTCACCGAGCTTTTTACACACAACGTTATTTTATTTTGATTTGCCTGTCATTCTTCTGTTTGATTCTCAATAAAAACATGAAATAAGGTTTGACTTATATACATCAATGCTGATGCTCGGGGTAATTAGAAGAATATATAAATAGTTACCGGAGTATTTGTAATAATGATGTGCGTAAGAATTTCTAATATGTTTGTAATAAGATATTTTGAATCGAACTTTTTTTTATCCAGTAATGAAGAAGAAGAAGTTTTTAATTGAGGAAGTGTTGAGTGCTTGCAAGTATACACATAACATCCCTTGACCAATTTCAACACAAATCGTTTCCGTTACCAGCTTGTTTTGGAAGTTCGAGACGGTTAGAAGGGAGGGCCAACTTTGGACCTGTTCCTGCATGGAGAGTATCAGTGAACTGAACTTGTTCGTCCACAGCCACGGAGACCGTAAACCAGGGAATGCATGTAATCTCAAAAGTTGCATACATAAAACTAAATAAGACAGCTAAATGTTGTGGTGGTTCGGAATTCACTATAAGTTGTACGGCCACTATTACCTAGAAAGTTCTCTGAAAAATGAAGATACGCCTGATGGTCCCTGGCGTACTTGAGAACGGTTTTTAAATCTTATAAATTTTTTCAAAACTAGTAAATTTTTAGCTAGGAAGCACTCATATCCTTCGGGATCCTCCTAGACAACCCCAGGGGGACAAAACACCTTATTGTACCTTATTGTTCTATTTGAACCGTTATGTTTTTGTTTTTGCCTGTTTTTTTCTTCAAACTATGTTCATTTTTGACTGAGGGGCCTTCTAGGATACTCCTGGAGGGCAAAACAATATTTTCTTTTCGTTATTTTCTATTTGAACTGTTTCTTTCTTATTTGGTTCGTGTCTTCAGAGTTCACACCATACCGATTTTTGGCTAAGATAATCTAATTTTACCTTTTTGGGACCATTTAGAGCACCCTAGTGGGCAAAACACCAATTTATTTCCTCATTAGTCTATTTAGACTGCCGCTTTTCTATTCTGTGCTTTTCTGCAATCTATATCAGAAAAGTGGTGTAAAAACTGGGATAAACCATTGTTATTGGCCTAGAGAGCGGCAATCGGTGTAAAAGATTTGTGGTGATTTCTGGGAGCTCAGGCAAAATAATCATACTACGCATCAAAACGTAGGAAACCACAGAGTGAATTATATAGCTTTTCTTTTTTATTTATTGTATATTTTGTGATGGGAACTGGATTTAAACTTGAACAAAGATTATATGTGCAAATTTTGAAGAATATCTGAAAGCATTTACAGCTTTATCCAAAAAAGTCTGCCAGTTGGAAGCACCAGGAATGGATGGTATACCAAATTTGGCATATGAATTTCTTGGGCACCTACCAAAAGCTTATATTCCATTTGATCTGATTCCGACCTCTAGAACTGAAGAGTTTTGGCAGTTCTTGGTATATAGAAGCCCTCTGATCCCGATGTCTCAGGGCCAAACTTTTGTAGGAATGGTTTTTGGACACTAACCAGAAGTTTTATTCCAAATTTGAGCTAATTCTGATCACTAGATTTCTATAATTCTGGAACTTCCTGATTCATAGGAGCCCACAGATCCCCACCCCATGTCATATGGACAAGCACACGAACTGTTCTTGAATACTTATTAAAAGATTATGTTCCAAATTTCAGTCATTTGGATCATGAGAACACAAGATTTCTGGAAAATTCTAGTGACTTTTTTTGGGGTCCTCCAGACCCCGTGGTTCGATTTGGCACATTAACGAACTCGTCCTTATTTTTGTTGAGAAAACCCTCGACAAAAAGTTTACGCTAAATCGGTTGAAAAATACGCAAGTTTTCGTGCTGACAGACACACACAGTACACAAACACACAGAAACACATACACACATATTGTTTTTTCACGTTTCATTTGGAGCAGCTCTGTCCGGAAGGAATCAAAATCAGGAAGGAAGGAATCAAAGGAATCAAAATTTTGTAAATTTAAGTGAACACATAGGCTTTTCTTTTCTATCTATAGATATGGTGGGAGAAAGAAAGAAAAGCTAGAAGTGTGCAGAGACTAAAGATTTTTCGGGATATTTGTGAACGGATTTTTAAAGATTTTTTAAGATTTTCGGGAATTTTTTGTCCGTGGGATGTACATATATGTACACATACCCCTTCTGTTTTTGGACCTTAAGGGTCGTTTCAATTTTATATACTAAAATTCGCCAGGCCAATTTTACAAAATTCTTTTAAAAAATCGACAAATTTGCTTCGGTCTCAGGTCAACCCCAGTAGGTCAATTCAGTGTTTTTCTTTTAACAATTTTCGAACTCCTTTAAATGTAATTGAGGTAAGTCTAATACAGATTGAATCTAATGCTTCATGGTTCAAGTCTCAACAAAACTAAGAATATGTTATATTTTTGTATCAGGAGCAAATCATGGAAAATTAAATAGACAGTTTGTCCGATCGAGCTGAAGTTTTGGATAAAGTATTCATTTGATAAGACCACGTAATCCATTCACACGAGAGCCCAATCGGGCAAAGGCTTCTGTGGGCTCCCCTTCGTTCGTTCGTTCGTTCGTTAAAAGTTCGTTATTTTATTGATAATAACGATATAAATTTTGGTTGAGATAATTAATTGGTAACCATATACCTATCAATTTTTAGCCCAATCGAACAAAAGCTTCTATGGGCTCTCATACAAAGTTGCCATTTTTATACCAAGAATGATGAATTTACGTCATCAATAATCAGTACGTCCCCCCTAATGGCACCCTTAATTAGCCGGAGCAACGGTAAGAGTGGAGCATAGATTAAAACTATATAGAAGTTATAAAGTCATGAAGTCGGATCAGCCTGATTTTTACTTTAACTTCCAGAAGTTCAAGTCTTGCGTTTGGTCCAAAAATGAAAATCGCCCAAATCAACTTTAAAACACGTTTTAGACCCCTAGGAGTAATTTCCGACCAAAATTGGTTGGACGTCTGTTAGTCGATTGGGCGATCCCACGATCCCACGATCCGTAACAGTTTTTTTATCTCAAGAAAACTCCTAGACGCTTTGTCCGATCGAGCTGAAATTTTGTAGGAAGTATTCGTTTGATAAGGACACGCGATCCATTTATATGAGAGCCCAATTGTGCAAAGGCTTCTGTGGGCTCCCATACAAATGTTCGTCTATTTATCGATAAAAACGATATCAATCACACATTTATGAATAAAATCTTTTGAAATTTTGGCCAAGATTATCAATTGGTACCCATGTTATGCTCACCAATTTTTAGCCCAATCGAACAAAGGCTTCTGTGGGCTCTCATACAAAGTTTCCATTTTTATACCAAGAATGATGAATTTTACGTCATCAATAATCAGTACGTCCCCCTTAATGGCACCACTAGGATAAGAGCGAAGGCATAGATTAAAACTATATGGAAGTGAAAGTCATGAAGCCGGATCGGTCTGATTTTTTATTTTTAAAAGGCTAAAAAACCGGATCCTCAGAACCGCCCTAAGCCGTTAGCAAAATTTCGATCGGAACATTTCTTTTCTCAATGTTTGGATGGGTCATGTATGTGTAATCGAGCACCAGCGCAGCGCAGCATAATATTTAAATGTCCGTGCAAGATCGACTTGGCATGTTTTATGTAGATATGAAGAAATGCAAAAAATTATACAGAAGCAATTTATTAATTATTGTTTTATTCAAAAGTTACATAATTTATAATTTTCTGTCAAATAATAATCACCGATTTGTTATATGTCATTATTATTATTAATTCAATTTAATGTTACGTAAATTTTATGTATTATTTTTGATCAAAAGCGTAATATATAACAGTGTTTTTATTATTGAATTTCGTGTTATATTATTGTTAGTTGTAGCTGCGATGCGATTAACAAAATGTTGTTGATTAGTTACATGATTTGGTTCATGTTTTATTAATTGCTACAATATCATATAAATTCAACATATGGTGAATTTATGGTAGATGCATGAAAGAAATTCTGATTGTGAAATAAAATGTTCGGAAGAGTGAAATAGTAGAATAGAAAAAAGAGTTCTAATATATATTTTAAAAGAAAACTGTTATGTAATAATACTCTGCTTTCCTTCCGTACGTCAATAACTGGGTAATTAAATTAGAAAAGAGACATATGTTGTTATTAGAAATATAACAGAAAACATATTTCAAACAGAAACAGTTAATAGAAGATTACTTCATTTATCAATCAGTGCATAAATAACTTCCACTCCGCTTAGGCGCGAAACTATAGTAGAGAATGGTTACTATTACTCATTCAATCAAATAATAAAAACAAAACAAATCGTTTTGTTATGTAAATAAAATGCAAAATAATCAGGAAATCAAAATAATTCCACACTTGATCATGAACGTATAAATCGCGAATTGAAAAATATATCGCATATAAACTTCATTTGCGTTTGCTCTGCACTATAAAAATATAGTAAACCACAAAGTGGATCATAAGTTTTATTATATTATTAGTCTTTCGAGACACACTGACCTTCCTTAAAAAATTGCTTTTAAAAAGTATTTAAAATTATGTCATTGGTTGTACTTATTAGTACTGTACCTATAGTACAGTACTAAATATTTAAGCTTCAGCTTGATTGGGCAAAAATTGCTAGTGGAAAAAGAAAACTACTAGTAATCAGTATATTTCTTAACAAGGTTGCGGACATTATGTGTATGTCTAATATGGCACCTAAGGCGTTCCTAGAAATTTTCTCAGCAGGAGGGAGAGAGGGTGGGGGGGGGAATTTTGTGCTGTACTAAGTTTAGGTGCCTTATTAAAATATTTTTTTTGTATTTATATATTTAAAAAAATCTAAGTTTCAAATTCATATAAGCTATTTGTTACATAGAAACTCCAAATGGTGGCATTGACATCACATACAATGTAAAGATTTTCTATGCTACCCTGTCCATGACTAGAGCTTTTAATTTCCAGCAGATCAATTTAATAAAATTTTGTCTTTCAGAATTTTAGAATTCATGGATTTAATACATTTAATTACATTACCTAGTCACTACGGGACGGGTTTATATTTTAGTTTGAAAATATGAGAGGGCTTTGTTCTTATTAAAACAGGCAAACAAACTCTATTGATTATTTTATAGGAAGATCCAGATTAAAAAATTGAAAAATCCATCAAAGTTGATGAATTTTTGGAATTTCTACTAGTTTTAGAATTTAAAAAATCCAGAAAAGATTGAAATTTAAAAAAAAAATTTTACTTGATCTTTCTCCACGGAGCCACTTTTAGAAATTGAAACAAACACCAAGGATTGAGCAAGTTGATTATCAAAAATATAGTAAAAGAGTGAAAATGTAAAAATAGAATCTAAGTATACGAATTTATAGAGATCCAAAACTTGTAGAAATCAATTCACTCGCTCGCAAAACGTTTGAAGGATCATTTCTGATATTGAAGGTTCTAAATAGTACTAATTCACTATATAAAAAGTTCTAAAATAAGAACTTGGTTCACCATCGCATACCATAATAACTCCAAAATGGTTGAGGTACTAATTATAGGTACTAAATATTACTAATTTGAAAAGTTTGAGATCGACTGCACTACCTTAATTCACTGTTGGGATTGACATTTTTGGCGACATAGAATTTGGCATATGGTGTCAAAAAAGTACATTCATAGAAATCCTGTAGTTCAATTTGCCTAAATCTCAATCTCCTTATTTGGCGAGTATTGTTTTGGCTCACTATGCTGGCTATTTGAAAATTTCTACCAAAAGGATTTCTGCAGTGAACTTAGGTAAAAAATATATTGAATAATAAACGAAGAGAAGGAATTACTTTAAAAACCAAATTTGAGCGCACATTGGGCGCCACTGGGTTTCTGGATTGCAGTTATTCAAAATGAATAAAAACTGTAATTCCTTTCCCATAACTTACATTGACTACCTTTGTGGCTTGATCGGTAGAGCTTTTGACTATCAACCACAGGATGTGGGCTCAAATCCAACGTGTGCCGATGAAATCAAATTTTTGTTTTTCAGTGTTGTTGGTTAGATTGCTTTGTGTTCGCTATTATTTACGAATAATAGGGTGAACAAGGTAATCTCCAACATTTATTATCAGAATCGTGCTATAAAAATTATACTTGCTGCGCAAATTTAAGTATGGGATAGAAGGTGTTTTAATAGTGTTGCTGTCGAAGAGGCTAGTCAGTTTCCTTGCAACATGAATTAAGCGCGACTTGGTGGCATCAATAAGCTGGTGATCATAACCATTTAAGTTGTGGTGGTTCGGAGTCACTTATACCTAGAAAGTTCTCTAAAATATGAGGACTAGCTTAATCCTACTAGGTAACTGTTAGCCTTATTATTATCATGTATCAAAATCATATTTGCCTACAATGGTAAGGATTTCAAAAATGGAATTGGCGAAAAAGGGTTTGGTCTTTGAAGGTTTTGAGTATTTTTGCGGAGCTATTTAATTTAATTAGTGAAAAGAATCGGGGCTAATAGAGACACCATGAACTGGTGAATGCTGAAGATTAGTTTGGTGCCCAGATAACGTTTGAGCACAAAGGATCTACTTCGAGACATACGTGTAATTGTAATGCATGCATCTATCCGAAGTCCTTCTACCTAAACATTTTGGACCCATTGGTGCAACTTTCGTCATGGACCAAAATCTCATCTTTTCTTCTGTAAATATGTGAAGCGTAAAGAAGAAAAGCCAATAAAATAAATAAGAGATCGTTTATTTATTCATAATTTCATTTTAAAGTGGAAGTGAACATATAAATTATCTTATACTTTTTAATGTAGAGCAAAGTAAACATAAGATTTGCCTTCGTAATGAAAAAAAAGAAGTTAATTAGCGAGAAGGTTAATTTGTTAAATGCAAAATAATAAAAAACGATTCGTTTTTTTCTCTCAATCAAAAACACTATTTTGTTATCAAATCATGGTCTAATTTGCTTGTGTAAATTACTGTGCTAATATAGAGATAATAATAAAGGTTAAGAGATTGTCAATAGAATATGAAGGGCATGCAAAACTAATGTATTTTAAGAAACGTGCCAACTGAACATTAAAATTAAATTTACATTTCACGCATCAAAAACTCAATTACATAAAAAAAATCAGGTGCATTTAAAGCAGAAAATTGAGGCAGCTTTTATTATTGTTTTATGATGTATCCATATGATATTTTAGTTATGTGGACAAAATATCTAACAAATTAACAAACATAATCATATACTCCACACTGAGTTAAAAATTTCACTTTATTAACATTTTTTATCTTATTTCCACATTAATAAATTCAAAATATATAATGTTTTCATGAATGATATTTATACTTATGCATGCATTATGTATGTTTTGTTATGTTGTACGTACTGATCAGGGAAATAGAAATGGAATCAATAACATTTTCAATGTCGACATAACAATTACTTTAGAATTATGTGCCATTGTATGGTTTTTATTTTTGCATTTTGTTCTTGTACAGAGATGGAACCAAGTGAAAAGGAAAATTGAAAGAGAGATGTGGTTATGTGCAAGATAATGAACTTTGTCCAACGGAATCCATATCAGTAGCTTATAGTTAGAGAGACAGCCCGGAAAAGTGGGAACGAGCGAGGAATAGTTTGAAAATAGTGTTTTTCGATAGCGCTAGATTGCCAAATGCCAAAAATGGAAGTCTGCCAGCAAATCCACCCAGCCGAACCCTAAAGTGGCCACTCCAGCACGAAAATCTGAAAAAATTTGAATTATGCTGGTGACAGTTACAGACTTATATGAAGTAAAAGCGCTATGTGGCTACATCAAAAATTAGGTTTGACTGACATTTTAACTCCCAGCTGGACCTAGACAGACTGAGTCAAAGACTCATTTTTTTCTAAAATTTGAACTCTTGAGTGGCAAGTCCAAATTTATTTTGGAGATGAAACTATATTGACTGATCTCAAAACCACTCTGACTGACATCCTAACTCCCAGCCGGACGAAGAAAGACGGAGTCAAAGACTCAATGCTTCTCTAGGATAATATTTATCTAAGGAAATTGTTCTCTGAGACGTTTTTTCCCAAATTATTCAAATTTAGTCGATTTTATTCACATCTCATAAATAAAAATCAATATTGAGTCGTTATAAAATAAACGGTTTTTCTTTAATATTTTACCATAATAGTATTATATTTGTTTTCGTCTGGGTATTGGCATTTATTTTCTTTTTCCTGTATCCTATTTGCACTATTTGTGGCCACTCCAGGGTTCGGCTGGGTCCATTTTTGGAATTTGTCAATCAAGCGCTATCGAGAAAAACTAATTTCAAATTGTCCCTATTCGTTCCCTATATTCCCGGCTGGCTCTCTCACTATTAAGAAGCTTTGATATAGAGGAGATTCAGAGGAAAACCTTGCCAAACTTGGTGCCGTTCTGTTAAGTCAGAGTTGAGTGTACGCAAT
The DNA here is from genome assembly GCA_001014845.1 of Mochlonyx cinctipes. Classification (NCBI taxonomy): domain Eukaryota; kingdom Metazoa; phylum Arthropoda; class Insecta; order Diptera; family Chaoboridae; genus Mochlonyx; species Mochlonyx cinctipes. The sequence continues at coordinate 10,345 of JXPH01017326.1, forward strand.
GATGATTGATGGGGTGTCGTAATAGGAAGCAATAATGATCGGCTTTCGCCCGATACGGTACCATAGGCCCTTAAGTAAGTAAGCTAGGATTTGAAGTTCAAATTTTGAACTGTGTATCAGCTTTCTCCCTTTCCCACAAAAAGCTTATGGTTAAAATTTCAACTCTAGATTCTGTTTAATATTTTATGAACCCACATAAATTTGAGCAGGAGTTGAAGTTTTGTGATAGATTTTAATTGTGCATTTGTGAAATGTGTAGTAAAACTTGAAAAGCGTGTAGTAAAACTAGTGAAATATATAGCAAAAACGTAGGAAACCACAAAGTGGATTATGTAGCTTTTCATCATATTTATTGTATATTTTGTGATAGGAACTGGATTCAGTCTTCGACAAAGATGATATGTGCAAATTTTGAAGAGGATCGGAAGAGTATTTACAGATTTATCCAAAAAAGTCAGGTAATTGGAAGCACCAGGAATGGATAATATAATTCCAAATTTAGCATAGGAACTGTTCTTGGATACTTACCAAAAGCTTATATTCCAAATTTGAGCTCATTCCGATC
>JXPH01017351.1:0-14291 GCA_001014845.1 Mochlonyx cinctipes
TTTTTTCAAGAAAAGTTAAAGTAAAAAACAGGAGTCGTTGACCTTTACTACCTATAATTAAATTCGTTTTACGTACAACTTTTCCAAGAAACAAGAACATAAACATATCTTTTTGTTCTAGTTTCAAAGAATTTCTATTATATAATAAAAATTTTTTCTTGATAATTCTAAGCTTCGATTAATTGCTTAAATCGCCGAGAAACCTTGAGGTTTCTTGAATTTATCAGTAATGCTAAACATTCCACAAAATACCGTTGCTATTTTCTTCTTTCGTAAAATACCTGTTTTATTTCTGAACAAAATATTAACACTGGTAGCTCTCTATTAGAGGCTCTGTATTAAGAATCTCGTTAGAAATCTTATAGAAACCAGTACAGACATACAATGCGAAATGCGAAATTTTATTCTTAATTGATCTGCGTTTGCCTGAGCAAGAATTTACTTTTTTTTTCATTGATAGAACAAGCCTTCCATCATCCAATTTCCCACAATTTTTCAGTATTTCCATTGCAGCGCCTGCATAAATGAGGAGTTACGATGCACTCCTCATTTTTTTCAAATACGCCCCATAAATTGGCACCTAAGAAATATTCTCCATAAAATTAATCATCTGTTATGGAAAAGATATTTTTTTACACACATACCAGCACTGAATAAAAGATTTTCTCGATATCGAGGACTTTGAAATGCTCTTTTGTTGCGTATAATTTGATTAGAACTTTAATGTGCTTGTTATACTTCCTACTTTACTTTTCGCCTTATCCAACGGTGAAGAGCATAAGCCATCTATAAAAAGTCGCCATTTCGTACATCGGAGTGCCATTTGCTTCAAGTCGCAAATATAGATCTGCTCAAGCATTAGCTTCGCTTCCGCCAACGTTGAGCGACGCCAGGTGTTTTTCGGTCATCCTCTTCTGCTGCTGCCTTGCGGGTTGTACACAATTGCTTGGTGACAAACTTCTTCGGGACTTTGCCGGAGAGTGTGCCACAATTCTTCATTGTCAATTCTTTGCCACAATTTTTCATTGGTAATGCAGAGTGGCCAAAAGAAAGAGAAAATTTTGCGAAGACAACGATTGACGAAGACTTGTATTTTTCGTTTTATGTTCTCTGTAACGAGCCAGGTCTCACAACCATATAACAGTACAGATAGTACGCATAGATCGAAGATCGCCATATACGATTAAGGACGATGGATGTTTTTTTAATCCTCTTTCAATCCTGGTTTTAACATCTTTAGCTGCCTCGCCGTCTTCGCTAACAATACTCCCCAGATACAGGAATTGGGTTACTCGCTCTATGGGGAAGAGAAGAGAAAAATTGGAGTCTGCATTTATGCGCATTTCTTTTGTCTTGCTAACGTTGATTTTCAGCCCAACTTTAATAGACTCTCGTTCTAAGTCATTCACTTTATGTTGAATGTCCACTAGCTTATGTGCTAGCTCACATTTATCGTCAGCTAATTCTAGTGACTAAAATCTTTCTCGTGGTATGAGGGGGTTCCAAATGATTCCTCGTGGCTTATTTTTTGTTGTTCGTCACTCCATCTAGAACGACAAGAAACAGCAGCGGTGACAACAAAAAGCTTGTCTGACACCCGAAAGTGTCTCAAAGGATTCCGTCAAGTTGACGTCGTGGAGTACTCTACATTTGAAACCCTCATAACTCTTGCGTATCAGGGATATGATTTTATTGGGTACACCCAAGTTTTTCAATTCAGCCCATATGCATTCTCTATCTAGGGAATCGAATGCTTTTTCGTAATCGATGAACAGGAGATACAATGGGGAGCGCATCTCGACTGATTGCTCTATGATGATTCGTAAGNCAGATACGGGGAGGACTGATTGCTCTATGATAATTCGTAAGGTGTTGATTTGATCGATGCAGGACTTCTGGGCTCTGAAACCTGCCTGTTCAGGACGAAGCAGTTTATCTATCATCTCTACTATACGATCCAGAATTATCCTAGAAAACACTTTCATCACGACACAAAGGATATTAATGCCGCGCCAATTATTACAATCGGTCAAATCTCCTTTCTTCGGCAATTTCACGATAATGCCCTCTTGCCAGTCCTGGGGAAATGACTCTTNTATCACACAATTCTCCTTTCTCCGGCAATTTTACAATAATTCCCTCTTGCCAGTCCTTGAGAAATGGCTCTTGCTCACAAATTTTCTGAAATGGGGTGTCACCGCAATGAGGTTAATATCCGCTTTCAGGACCTCAGCAGTGATATTATCAACTCCAGCTGCTTTGNTTTTGTAGGTGGACCTATTCTAATCGGAAGTTGTCTCGTTGCCCTCACTTCCGGTATTTCAACTCCATCTCTTTGCAGGCTCAGCACTTCTGAAAAGTTCTCACGCCACCCACGCAACTGATCTTCAACATTGGTAACAGCACCCCGTTCTTATCTTTTACTAAAACGTTCCTGCTACAGTTAGTATCTGCAATTTTCTTTGTGATGTTGTATAGGTCCCGCATATTCTATACTGCCGCAGCGGGTTTCTGCTTGCTGTGCCAATGCTCTGTTCTATCCTATAATTTCTGATTTCTCGTTTCGCTATCTTGTCTATTATATATATCGCTTCCTCGCCTATTAGGGTTCATCGTTACTTTGAGCTGAATTTACTTCGTTTTTAACACTTTCCCGCCGATCGATAAGCTGTAATGCCTCGCCATTTTGATTTTTGAGCGTTAAATATGTGTAGAATATGAGGGTGCTTTATAATACGGCTAGTTGACCTGCCCTCGGTATTTTGTCAAAATAATTTAAATGTTTTGGACGATACGATACGGTGATATTCGAGGTATCGATATATTGCCGATTCACTGGAAAATTTGCAGCACTGCACTAGTCTCTATAGATTCTTACAGATTATAGCACTTCCGTTAAACATTGGTATATTAATTAAGACTCCAGCTAAAACTTGAATCATAACCTCGATCATAACTCTAAATATTGGTATCATATGATAAATGATCATGTGGACCTCGTCAATCCTACGTATAGTAGATATCAACATACTTATTGTTTGACACTTTCTTATCTTGATTTGTAAATAAACTTCGTTTAGTGTTTTTGTTAACGATATTCATATTTGCATACCTATTCTTTTCCTAATTTATCTATTAATTACTGAGTATTTTTTGTTATATGTTTTATTATTATTTCTAGAAATATAGATAGAAATGGCTTCAAGTCCCAGAAGCGGTGGTTCAGTGCAACGACCAAACGGTGCAACGCAGAGCAAAATATGCCAATTCAAATTGGTGTTATTGGGTGAATCGGCTGTAGGTAAATCGTCGCTAGTGCTACGATTTGTGAAAGGACAATTCCACGAATATCAAGAGAGTACTATTGGTGCAGCGTTCTTGACCCAAACAGTCTGCATCGATGACACAACAGTTAAATTCGAAATTTGGGATACAGCTGGACAAGAACGGTAAAAAGTTTATCATTTCCAGGAAATAATTGTTGTATTTATTATCTCTCTCTATTATCTCAAAATAGATATCATAGTTTGGCACCAATGTATTATAGAGGAGCTCAGGCTGCAATTGTGGTCTATGATATACAAAACTCGGATAGTTTTTTACGAGCTAAAACGTGGGTGAAAGAGCTTCAACGACAGGTGATTATTTTTGCATTATTAAATATAAATAACGTGATTTGTAATAAGGAATTTTAAATAGGCATCACCTAACATTGTGATTGCTTTGGCGGGTAACAAAGCGGATTTGTCGAATAGTCGTGTTGTAGACTATGAGGAAGCTAAACAATACGCCGATGAGAATGGCTTATTATTCATGGAAACTTCTGCTAAAACGGCTGTAAACGTAAACGACATATTTTTAGCAATAGGTAAATATAAATTTGTTCTTACTTCCATTTTTTATTTCGAAAAAACATATGATTGTGTGTTGGGGGGATGATGTACAAAAATATGCATGTAATTGGCTTATTATTTGTTCGTAAAAGGTTTCAAGGTATGAAAATAGCTTATTGATTCCTGAGTGCAGATAAAAGCGAAAGGAGATTTTTAATAATGCACAATAAGCTTAATTTTCATATCAGTTTAATTGACCATGTAACATTTCACGATCTATTTGTAGCGTGGAATTTGCCAAAATTAAAAACAAAGGCACGTGTTATTGTTATTACTCCAGCAATGATTTTCTTTACTAAAGCAAACAAAAATAAGCATTTTTGAAGGTTGAATACTTCAACTTCACTTATAAGTTAATTAAACATACGATGAGTCATTTAGATAATACAGACAATGAATTAAATCAAATTTAATTGATATTACCATGCACTTATTGTGCAAATTGAAGGTATCACTTACTAGTTTCATTTAAATTCTGATATTTTGTACAATGAAATCTGAGAGAGTCGAAACCTATGTAGGTAAGCCGGAAAAACAATTTCTGATCTTTACACTATATACACATACATGTCACAGTTGGGACGATTGATTCAATGTTTGACTTCAGCCACGATGGAAGTTTTGAGGCTCCCTAAATATTTTTGTAGTTTTCTAACCTATACTGCCCATACTATGAGATATTTAAAGGTAGTTTCATGAAAATTACGTCGAAAGATAGACCAATGATTTACAGATATAGGAAATAAAGATACGTCTCTTATGGGCAATATTAGTTTTTCAATTTACAACGTTTAAATTTCTTTATTAATAAATGTATGTAATGCCAAAAAACTTTTTGAAATATACATTTCGTGTGTTGATTAGATAATAATATTTGGCAATTTAATTTTTCTAGGTAATTTTACCTATATCTTCTTAATTATAATAATAAATCTAATATAACCCGCTCAGCTCCAGCAGGCAAAGTTCGTTTCCTCTCAATTATATTGACATTGAAAATATCATAAAAAAGATTTGATTGTTGTTTAAAAATGCGGTGCAGTCCTCCCCCAAAACCTGACAGAGTCCTGTTTCTCTTAAATCGCAAAGGTAAAGAATTGTATTTGGCAACACCACGAGCAAAAATTGTACCGTTATAAAATGCAGTTCTGTGCCTAGGCACTAAAAGTCAGTAAGCCCTACACCCGTTCATGATTGAGGAGAATTGCAGTTTACTGTACAAATAGTGAGGCGCTTTAGTTCTGATGAGATGATGAATAGTTGCAAGACTTCTTATCGTGTCTATAACTTAAAAACCGGAAATTTGAGCAATTATTAAAGAAAATCTTGTACAATTCTGTTACTCAAAGTATTGTCCATCGGAAGTTACAACATTTCCCCATATTTCTAGCAATTTGTGGATGCCAACCCAAAAAAACCGGTCATCTTTTAAATCAAAGAACGAATCGAGCCAATTTTTGATGCCTTGGACTGAAGTGAAGCGTATTCTGGAAAGGGCTTTCTGTATCGACCGAAATAAATGGTTGTCAGAAGGCGCCAAGTCTGGACTATATGGCGGTTAGGACAGAACTTCCCATCCGCTATTTTCCAAATAGTTTTTAACGGGTTGAGCAACATGTGATGGACGAGCATTGTCATGTTGGAAAATCAATGTCTCGTGCCTGGGCTCCCATTCTGGCCGTTTTTCCTTCAATGCTCTCTTTAAACGAATCAGTTGTTGTCGGTATTGCTCTCCAGTAATGGTTTCACTCGGTTGTAGAAGCTCATAATACACAACTCCCTTCTGGTCCCACCAAACATCATTAGCATTATCTTGGCAGCGTGAATATTCTTCTTCGGTGTCGATTTGGCTGGTTGGCCGGGCTTCACATACAATTTGTTGCGTTCGGGTTGTCGTAGTGAATCCATTTTTCGTCGCAATTAACAATTCGATGCAAAAACGACTTCTTTTTATGACGCTCGAGCAGCATTTCAGACATGTTAAATTGTCTTTCCACGTCTCTCGGCTTCATCTCGTTTGGCAACCAAATTTCCTTACTTTTGAATGAATCCCTTAGGCTTTTAGGCGCTGGGAAATGGCTGCTTGATTCACGCCCAATGATTTCGCAAGCTCTTGTGTTTGACACGAGAACGAGTAACGCTTGCAATTCTTTATCCACAAAATTTTTCGGCTGTCCAGGCCGCTCTTTGTCTTTGATGTCAAAACTTTTAAAGCGTTGAAACCAAAAACTTCAATAAAAAGACATGCAAGTGAGGTTGGAAATATGGTTTCGTCATTGTAGGCGTCTAAATTAAGCAGACTTACCCTACCAGGAGGTTCATGTGACTTTATACATTTGCCATCCATCTGAAAACTCATGTAACTTAAAATGTTACGTTATGGGTAATCAATATACCAATACATAGGTTACATATACATTGCAAATTTTAATCATTTCAAATTGCAATTTGAAGAAATTCTAATAAGATTTTTTGTCTGCCTTTTTTTTCATTAGCACCAATAACGAGTTTAGTAGAAAGTATGAGAACTGTCAATTGCAAACCTTCTACTCATCAACTTCTATGGTTGAAACCACTCAAAATAATGTGTTTTCGCAAGAGTATGTTCGCTATACAATTCCACAAGCAAACGATGACTTTCGGCTGCAGTTTTCTTTGCAAAAAAGTGATCTAGCAAAACTTCCCGCAAATGCTGGTTTTTTCGCCAATTTTCAAAACTTTCAATGATTGAAAAAAATATATGATGCGCACAACCAAATCAAACACTGTTGACTGATTTTGTTGTTTGTTGAATAGAGCTTCAAATTGACATGTATGTCAATGATTTGCTACAGGGCATACACAAGTGTCCAATTCCGGTTTTTAAGTTATAGACCCAATAATTTTTCAAAAAAATGTGGGAAACAGAGCTCCATCCATAGAAATATAATTCTGTAGAAGGCTAGCGACTGACAGTTCTCATGCTTTCTACTGGTCGCGTTATTGCAGCTCTTGAAAAAAGGCAGACATAAAATTCTCATTAGATTTTTTTCTAAATTCCAATTTGAAATCACTAAAAATATCAATCCAAAGGTGAGATAGTTTTTCTATCTTTCTCTTNATATCAATCCAAAGGTAAGATAGTTTTTCTATCTTTCTCTTTCTCAAAGGAGTGAAAGAGAACATTGCAAACTAATCTTACCTTTGAATTTGATATACATTGGGTATATTGATTGTGATTAGGTATAATTTTTGTCTGCTTATTTGTTTTAATTACAATAACGAAACCTTATTCTTAACCTCACTTTCATATCTGTATATAGAAATCTGTTGTCCCATCTTCTTAGTCGATATACAAAACGCACACAACTATTGACCGCAACTTTTGACTTGTTCGACGCAGCTTCAAGAGCATTGCATCACAGTAAAGCAAGTGTGTCAAAATCAGGAAATTGAAAAGTTTCAGCCGGATTTCGGTTGTGAGATAAAATAAGTTTCTCTGAAAGGCGCTCCATAAATTTTGCCCCACTTTGCTCCAATGTGAACGTCTCATTTCAGCTGAGTGTCAATATAACTCCAAGTTTTTTAGCTTGCTGGACCAATTCGATGAGGTCGTCTTCTAAACCCAGGTTTATCAATTTAACAACTTAACATTGGTAACAGGAGTATCATCTTCTTGTTATCGCCAACGATTATTTGAAAATCAATCGATTGATAGAGTTTTTGGTTTTTGGTCATGGGCATTAATAATTGTCCTAGACTAGACTACACAAACTTGGTATGTTGATAACGATTAAAGTTAGTAAGCAAAAGACAGAAAAACCGTCTTCGACTTCAACTTCGATATTTCTATCACCATGTGAGAGTTTTTTGTCAGGATTGAACTCGCCAAATTGGCAAAACACAAAAATTCTTATACAGAAAAAAGTAGTTTCAACATTAGGCTGTGTAGAGCTCTGGCATTAACAGTCACCTCAAATTCTTACGAGTTTTCAATGGAAAAAATCCGCGTAATTTGTAATCAGCCTTCAAAGTGATAAAATTAAAGAAAAAAAAAAAAAAATCAAAATCATAATAAACCAGTTTTCGAACTCAAATGTTTCAAACAATCATTAAATACATTAAATATAAGTAGCACTAAAGGTTTGGACTATGACTGCCAAATATAATTGAAAAATCGATGTTATTTGTGTATGTCAACTATTGGCTGACGTGCGTCCACTATAGGCAAAAACGTCCCACTTTGGGCCGAAATAGACATTGTAGGTTTGATCTTTTTCCCATACTAATTTTCATTGACAGATAGATGCACAGAATAGATGTACCTGAGGTTTTCAGTCGATATTTCAGGACAATAGGCGAACAACATGACACAAAATATGGAGTATTCAGAAATTACTGTCAACTATTGTGTATTCTACCCTATGCTCCAAAAGATAAAACGTGTTTTCTCTCAGACAATGTTACGAAATGTGCTCAGAAAAAAAGCTCAATTCAGCTCAGAATTTCTGTCCTGGCCGGTCCTGGCACATAAAAAGTAGAAAAGTACCCAAACTTTGTAATCCAAGTTTATCATTTATCCGACATTTGTCAACCATAATAATACTACAAACTATTTAAGTTAATGTTCGCCGAAGAAGAAGAATAATACTACAAAACCGTGAAAGATATAAATTGCTTATATTTCCAAATTAATTAATTTTTCAGCTAAAAAGTTACCAAAAACTGAAGGTGCCGGGACTCAACAAAATATAAGACCTTCGTCAAATGAACAGAGTAGACAGTCTAGTCTAGCATGCTGTTCCAAGTGATGTCATTTTGTTAGTAAGTTCTTTTCCAAGTATATACATATATTGCAAACATACATAAATATATATTTTAAAAATTTATATTAATTTTACCTAACAATGTGTAATAATTACAGAAGCTGTAAAAAAAATCAATTTTTCGGGGTTGCATAATGTAAAAAAAGAAAATCTTTAACCTAAGAAAAAATCGTCAACCCTTAGAAAAAAAGAAAAACAATTTGTAAAATTCTTTATTTTATTGGAAAGTAACTGAAAATATTATTTTTTTTTAAGTTGAAAGAAAGATAATGGGAAAGAACAAATACATAGAATAGTGATCGAGTTTTGATGATTAGTATATAATTTATAGTGAAGGGTACACTCTTGTTCAGCAGTTGTTTTCAGGGGTTCTAATTTATTTTATTTTCCTTTTCACTACCTAAAGAATCTTTCTTTAAAACTACAACTTTTGTGTTCCATACTCATATTATCAAGATTTCGAAAGAAAGAGTTTTGGGGCTTCAATAACTAAACAGGTTTGATGACTCGTGTGGCTTGGCTCTGAGAAACGCGAACCCTTCCTTAGTTTACTTTTGGTTTAAACAAGAGTCAAAAATTTTGCTTTGTCCAATTGTTTTGGTTCAAGGCACAATTGCTAAACATCAAGCTTACCCATTGCCAAACGTACTGTTAACATACTACCCACATACTCTCATTTTTATACACAGTATGTGATTACTATGTTAGCAGTACGCTTTATTATCACTGACTAGCTCTGCGCATGAGGTAACCTTTTCACATTTATTCTATTGGATATTTCCCAGTGGCAAAAAGCGTACTGTTATCATACTCCCACATGCTCTTATATTTTTTAGTACAGTGCCGAGGGGAGGTTAACTAGCCGTATTGCGACACACGTTGTAGTACACGCGTATCATAAACGTATTACGCGTACTTCACGCGAATTACTGAGGCATTACGCGTATTACACACGCATTACGCGTATTACATATGCAGTTCGCAGGCAAATTCTTAGCTAACTTCCCCTCGTGCAGTACGCTTTTTTGTCAATGGGTTTCAATTACTACGGTAATTCGCCAGTTGTTTGTCAGTCTTTATATTGCGGCCACTTGCTTTTTGGCCCATACCCATTGGCATAAAAGCGTATTGCCCACCTACTCATATTTGTGTGCACAGTATGTGGGTATTATGTTAGCATTATGCCTTTTCTGCCGCCGGGTATAAATTTTGTGGGTTTATCTACTAAAACTGACAGGAATGGTACAGATTAACGTTGAGCAATTGCATCATTTTTTTTATCGCTGCTTCCATCCCATCAACAACCCCAAATTTTCTAGATCAAATAATTGAAAATGCATGGGATAGGTAAATTTTATTCGGTCGCTCAAGTGCAAATATCTGGTAAAACCTTTCGTGACGAAAATCGCGAATCGTTCCGTAACAAATGAAAATAATTTAATATGTTCTGTGAAATGGCTCCATACAAGCATTCGTGTTTTTTCTGTATACAATAAAACTAGAATAGCGGCTTACGAGGGGCGAGAGTAGGAAAAAAGATTACTAGCTATTACAGTATGAAAAACTATTATTGCTAAAATTGACTATTAATTCTAAAAATTGCAAAGCGCTGCCAATTATTTCAGCTTTAAAAGCTTTTATGTTAAAAAATCTATTCGTGTCGATTAGTAATATTTGTTCCGATCCGATGATGTCATATTCTCTCTTCAGACAAGGCCAGTGATGAAAATTTGCATTATTTTCTTCGAAACAATTCTTTTAAATTTGAACTGTCGATTCAATTTTTTTTAAATAAATTAATAAATTAGAAGCGTCAATTCTGATCGAATTTTCAATAATTACATCAATACCTCTCAATTTCAAGAAATCTCATCATTTTTTTTAGTTTTTCTAAAACATCCAGCCTAATGCTAATTTGTTTTCAAAAATTTCCTCGTGTCAAATTTCGTAGAGCTCAGTTTACCAGTGTCACACACCCATTTTAACTAAAATGTTCCTTATGTCCAACTTTACTAACAACCCAATCGAAACAACTGCATTTTCTATTAATCTACATACAAGAAAAAAACTAAATTTTAAATTTAATCAAGGATATGGCCGATGCTTTTAGAAAGGTTGGAAGCTAAAGCCTTGATGTTTCGTCGATCAATTTAATTATTGCATTGCAAAAAGCGTTCCCCTTGATAATTAATATGTTTTACAATGATTGCAACCAACGACAAAACCCAATATCCAATCTGAATTTATACGAATTTAGTACAGATTTCAAAGTATTATCTAAAAACGTCTGAGAAAATTTAGATTATTGAGCAAATCTGTGTCTAAAATATCTGTTGTTGTTGAGTGCAAGAGAACATATAAATTAAAAAGGGACATTCAAAATTTTATACATAGAATGGGTATAATCTTCACCGCGGATTTGTATTTATTATCAAAAACAGTAAAAACTAAATGATTATTATACTTATAACATATTATACATTTAAAATGATTGATAAAAAAGTAAATTGTACAATGGAAATACAAGTTTAGATCTTAGCTGCATTTATGGTCGGTATATTTAAAAAAAGTAATACCTAAAAGCCATTGTTTTCAAGCATTTTCCCTAAAATAAACCTACTTATAAAATAAAATAATGAACGATGATTCGGTGAAAATTTAAAAATGATTTCCATTGATTAGATTATGTAAATCGACATTCCTTGTAATTAAAAAGAAAATTATTAAAAAATAGATCACAATTATTTAACTATCATCGTGTAAATTTTTTGAAAAAGAAATAAATAAAATTATAAGCTATAAAAACTGAATCTAATTTATTAGTTCCAATAAGTTCGGAAAGTAATATATATTTTTTAAATATTATATTGATCTATAAAAAATAGAATATTATCAAACATTTACGTTAATAAACATAAAGTTAATATTAAATGTTGGCGTTTCTCTAGCTGTAGTTTTCTTAACTGTAACTAGCAACTTAAAAAAAATCAATATTTTAGAATAGGTTTAGGATATTTAAGTGACATCCACAATTTTCTCACAGGTGTCGCTAGTGTTTCTTCTGAAAAAACTTGGTTATGTGGCAAAAGTGAATAACAAAAACAATTTTTCTATTCAATTAATTTTCATCTAAATGTGGCCACATTTATGGCAACTGGCAACAAAGCCGGTCTTTTAAGTACGGAAATCTTGACTAAAACAATTACAAAAATATATTTTTTGCTTGCCAAATTTTTGCTTACTGACTGTGCCAAAAAGTAGTAAATTGTGCGTTAAATCCGGTCATGTGATGTACAAAACCAATATCTACGAGGTTTGTTAAAAAAAGGTGACTTTATATTTTTCTCGAAAAATAATTATTTATTCTTGAATATCTATTTTGTCCCCTTCAAATTAATCCCGGTCAGATTTAACACACTTGTGCCGGTGCTTAAGTACTTCTGATATGTGCGTTTTATGGCCTTCTACTCTTTCGGCGATGCAGTCTTTATCTTCTCAATCGTGGCAAAACACCTCCTTTCATGGGTGTTTTCAGTTTTGGGAACAGGGGGTCAAGTCCGGTGAATACGGTGGCTAAGGCACGATTACGGCGTTGTTATTGGCCAAAAAATCACGAACTTAGCCATTTTAGCCAAAATTGCAATTTTGCAATTTTGGAACAAACTTCGCTGCCAGACGTTTCATGCCCAAAACATTCGAAAAAAAATTCATAGCATGAGCCAACCGATATGTCAACATCCTCACCAACTTCTCTAATAGTGATTCGACGATTCTACATAACTCACTTCTACATAACTTTTCTTAACTGCTTCAACGATTTTATCGGTTTTTGACGTGCTGGGGCGTCCAGGGCGGGTATCGCCATTAACATCTTCGGCGAAACATTTTTTTTTGCTTACAAAATTACAGAGACAACATTTTAAGTGCGTTGGAGCTCTTTATTTTATTTTTCAAACAAAATTTAATACAAATTTTTTGCTCCATTTTTTTTAATTTATAAAATCGCCATGTCTGTCAAAAACAAACTAAAAATGCCGAGAAAAATGCAAAATGGCTGATCATGTCAACATATGTTGAGAACATGTGTACCAACATAATAAAACAAAAAAAATCGAAAATCGATTGTACGCAGCCAGTAAATTTGAAAAGTCATTAAGTATTAAAAGTATTGTTTTATAGGTTTTATATGAATTTCTTGCGCCTTTTTTTGCCACATAAATTGCGACAAAAACACCATTGCCACTAGTGATTCCAGATAATGATTTTGCTCCATGTTCAAACTGAATATTTTGATTTTAAATTCATACTCAATCCCCATTAAAACCATTCGTGACGAAAATCACGAATGGTTCCGTAACAAACTGTTCGGAATACACTACTACACGTGGCTAATACCTAAAAAGGTATCTGAGGTAAGAGGACTCGTCTGGCTCCCCTAGGACACTATAGGTATGCCTTATCACTATTGTTATTATTATTACTACTAGGAGACCTTCTATAATCCCTGTTAACCAACAGAGTTTGAAATTTTTTAGATCAACGGTCAGATGCACCAACAGCCATTATACATTGACACGAGTGTAATTCCCACGCATCAACCAAAAAATTAATCAAGTCAGTTATTGCTTGAGAACCGTTAAAAATCTAGAAGTCAAAAGTTTAACCCCCATACCCCATACTCGCAAAAGAACCGTGTTTGCATTTTTATCAATTTTGAGTTATGATTGTTATTTGCTTTATTTTTCGTAGCAGTTTCTACAACTCTAATAAAAAATAGTGGTTTGTTCTTGGAAAATACGAAAACAATACGAAGTCAAATCGATGAATGTTAAAAAATACTCGCATGACAGCCGCATCTCTGATACATTTAGAATCCTTCAAATTAAACCAAGAAAAGTTTTCTGAAATCGTTAGGTATTCCACATTTGGAAGCATGTTCCTAAAAGAACTCATGCTCAATCATATTAAACTTTTATTTTTGAAATATTGTAATATTCATCATTATACAGGGTTGGCGTGAAGAGGCTGAACATCCGCAGTCTGGTGATAGGTCTTATCAAAAGAAACCCATTGGTACTTAAATTATTTTTGAATTCCTCTTGGTTCTCAAGTTATGGCCTTTCAAAATTTTGCAGCTTTTTTGCAATAAAATTAAGAATAATTAACAATTATAAAAGCCTACTAAGGCTACTTTGACTTTTTTAGAATAGGTACATTAATTGAATTTAAAATGATATCTCATGCAAGTTTCTAGACCATTCCAGTCCTGAGATAGATAACATTAAGTAAAAGAACTGGTTAAAAAAACAGAATTTTTCATGAACTTTGACCTTTTTCTCTAAAACTTTGTATGAAATCCTATACTAAAACTGACATTATTCAAAAGCCCTATTATTACTTTAAAAAATTGTAGAAGAAACCAACTTGATATTTTGAGGCGGTCATGCTCTTTTTGACAATTATCCGAAAGGATCAAAATTTCCCTGAAAATTTAGCGTTTCATCGTTCCCCCGACAGAAGCCCTCTGAAAAGTGGGCAATGTTTTTATGCAGATATCCCAATATAGATTCGGGAAATGTGTATGTATAAGAGT
>JXPH01017399.1:0-11371 GCA_001014845.1 Mochlonyx cinctipes
ACAATACTCTTGACTAACTTTTCTTTTTTTCTACATTTTTCAAGTTTGAAGAAATATATATAAACGATCCTTGTGCAAAATAATGAAAAGCATGACTAAATAAGTACTTTTAAAATCTGAGCGNAGAAATATATATAAACGATCCTTGTGCAAAATAATGAAAAGCATGACTAAATAAGTACTTTTAAAATCTGAGCGAATTTTTTTAGGGGCGCTTTTACAGAAAAGGGCGCAAAGGAGAATTTTATGCGTACCGGCACTTATTTTTTCCCGAATCTAGCACTGTAAATAAGCTTTTCTTTACTATATCTATAGATTGGATGGAGGAAGGAACGAAAGTAAAGCTAAAACGGTGGCTTACCCTTAATTTGTCCAACTTTTTGTTCTAAAACATGGGCCGAATGAATATCACCGTTTCTAGTTTTCAATCAAACCAACAATATTCTGAAATAAAACAAGCACTTTTTGCGCAATAAGACAGTGATCTGCCCCTCAAGCCGCCTATAAGTCGGGGTGGCACCGGGGTCTGGAGTGAAGTGAATTTTTCGCTTAAACCCGAAATCAGACTCGCTGTTATACTCTATGGAGCAAGTCTATAAAAGAGCTTCCCAAAGATATACTATAGTTTATCATTTGAAAGCTCTTTGATAGACTTGGTCCATAGAGTATAACTCTTCAAAGTGGGATGAGGGATCGACACTGACCTACTGAGAAAACTGAACGTAGCATTTGTACGACATAATATTACGCTGCTACGATGGAAAGCTACGTTGATATCTGGGTGTGGTCAGACTATTCTTAATTAGTTGTCAATATTATGTCGTACAGACATTATTTTGTTACGTTTCCACAGTATAAAGCTCCATCAATGGATCCTTTTCTGAATGTTGATTAATAATAATAATAATAATAAGGCCTATTAGTACTGTTGCAACTTCGGCTTTGAGGGGACGAGGAACGAGGACTGATGGATAGATTGGAGACGGCACTAGCAACGGGGAGGAAAAATGAGCGATCACAGTGTGGGGGCTTGCACAAACATCGAAGGCGTTTATTGACTGGCGGTCGGTAGACACTAGCAGTCTGCAAATTGCGTGGTAAACAGTAGGCGGTTGTTGTATACAAGTGCTTGGTGACAAAATTCTTCTGGACATTTCCTGAGAGTGTGCCCAATTCCACCAAATTTTCTGCTGCGCATCTCAAGATTGATATTTTTCTGTTCAAATCTTTGCCACAATTCTTCATTGGTAATGAGGCATGGCCGAAAGGTACGTAAGATTTTGCGAGAATAACGGTAGACGAAGTCTTGTATTTTTGGTTTTATGTCCTTCGTAACGAGCTAGGTCTCACAACCATATAACAATACAGACAGTACGCATGATCTAAATATGTTGATTTTAGTTCTGGTGCTATAGACCGAAGAGCGCCATATACGATTAAGGACAATGAATGGGCCACACTCTTTTTTAATCCTGGGTAGTCCGCTCTGCCAGGTACTGGGATTGTGTTACTCACACTATGGGATTGTTGACGAGCATTAGAAGTAGATTAGAGTCTGCATTTATGAGCATTTCTTTCGGCTTGCTAACGTTGATTTCCAGCACAACTTTATCAGCTTCTCGTTCTAGGTCGTTCACTAAATGTTGCATATACCTAGCTTATATGTTAGTTCACAACACAATTATCGTCAGAAAAATCTAGTGACTCCAATCTTTCTTGTGGTATAAAGGGGTTCCAAATGATTCCTCGTGGCTTGTTCTTTGTTGCTCGTATCGCAACTCCATCTAGAACGGCAAGAAACAGCAGCGACGACAACAAACAGCCTTTTCTGAAACCCGAAAGTGTCACAAATGGTTCAGACAAGTTGGTGTCGTGAAGTACTCTACATTTGAAACCCTCATAACTCAAGCGTATCAGGGACATGATTTCATTGGGTACACCCAAGTTTTTCAATTCAGCCCATATACATTCTCTATCTCTATCTAGGGAATCGAATATCGAATGCTTTTTCTTAATCAATGAACAGGAGATATAATGGGGAGCGCATCTCGACTGATTGTTTTGATAATTCTTAAGGTGTTGATTTGATCGATGTAGGACTTCTGGTTTCTGAAACTTGCCTGTTCACGACGAAGCAATTTGGCTATCATCTCTACTATACGATCCAGAATTATCCTAGAAAATACTTTCATTACGACACACAGGATGTTTATGCTGCACCAATTGTTACAATCAGTCAAATCTCGTTTCTTCGGCAATCCACGATCATGCTCTCTTGCCAGTCCTAGGGAAATGACTCGTGCTCCCAAATTTTCTGAAACACTGGACGGTGTATCGCCGCAACGAGGTTAATATCCACTTTCAGGACCTCAACAGTGATATTATCTACTCAGCTGCTTTGCCATTCTTTAAAGATCGGATGGAGGCAATGATCTCGGTTAATGTAGGTGAACATATTCTAATCGGCAGCTGTTTAATGCCTTCACTTCCGGTACTTCAACTCCATCTCTTTGCAGGTTTAACACTTCTGAAAAGTGCTCACGTCACCTTCGAAACTGATCTTCTATATTGGTGAACAGCACCCCGTTTTTATCTTTTATTGGAACGTTCCTGCTATGGTTAGTATCTGCAGTTTTTGTTGTGATGTTGTATAGGTCCTGCANTATATATTATTTCAGCTCGATTGGTCAGGCCTTCTAGGAGTTTTCTTGAGACATAGAAAATGTTGCAGATTAAAAAATAGTTGGATCGTCGCAAATCGATTTTGATTTTTGGACCAATCGCATGACTTTCCACTTTTAGAAGCTAAAGCAAAAAATCTGGTAAGCACTTAATAAATATTCACAAAAATTCCTGCACCCTTTTTTTTAATTTTCCAAAAAATTTCCATCATCCTCACAAGGCTTTTTGTCTAAAACAAATATAAATATATTTGGCATGAGTTGAGTTGAGTACATACGCACCTAAGCACCACATATCCCCATGATGAGAAATAAGTTTAGAGAAAAGTTTAAATTTCGATTAAATTGTTTGTAATGTACCTACAGAAGAGGATACCAAATCGCTGTAAATTTCCCCCATCAGTACAGAGAAATGATGATAAAATTTGTCGTTATGTGTAGCTAGGAAGGAATATTTGGAGCTGAACTGATCGTCTCTCTGGAGATTACATTCGTTATAGGAGCTACCTCAATATAATAATATACATTGTTAGTTATACTGATTTGAAGATAGGTTGTGGATAAAATGTGTGTACCTGCTATTACGTTGTATGTGTGCACAGGAAAGGACATAAAAAAAATTTGTGTAGGTTCGGAATTGGAATAAATTCAATTTGAGAACATGTTTATCAAACTATAAATTCATGATATTATTATGGTAATTTCACTTCATATACTCGGAATCTACACAGATAAATATTAAAATGAACATGAATGTTTAGTTGTTTTCTATGGGATTGGGTTGGGAGATGGGTGGTGGGGTGGGAGGATGTATTCCAGCAGGATCATTAAAATTTAATCACTTTCTGAACTGTTATTTAAGATTAAATTTTGTGAACATGAAGGGAATTGCTATTAAGGAAGTTAATTAGTTAATTACAAGTTTACCCTTTAACTGGAGCAATAAATTTTGATGATGTTGAAGAAAAGGTCAACAATATTTCTCGCCTTGTGAGATGAAACAATTCTTAGTACCTAATTTATTTTTCTTTTCCGCTTTATTTTTATTCTGAGGAAAATTTATATTCACAGAACGTTCATTAACCTGTCATTTAATGGATTTACCTTCGAGGCGCTTGAGTTTATTTTTTTTTACTTTTTCGGATTAAAAACGTGTAACTAAATTGATTATGCTTCCTTTTTGTTTATTCGTTTGTATACTAAATTATAATTTTAAAAGTTGAATAAGAAAAATATCTCGCAGGATCAACCCACCTTAATGGGGATAATAGGGAAAAACAACGTAAACTGCAAGGTAGATTGCGGTTTTTCTTCTTTATGATGATTGATTAACTTCAACGAAGTTTTTATTAACAATGCAGCTCGTTAATGACCAGCAAAATCCAGTTTCAGCACCTGTCAGCATCAGTACGAGGATTAATGTCGAGCCACCCAAAAAAATTAAGGTCGAAGAAGCAGGATCTTCTTTGAAAAATGAAAAACCTCCTGATGGTGTTAATAGAATCCATCCAGAAGTTCTCAAAACCGATAGAGGCCTATCAACAGACATCCTCCTTCCATTGTAATGTAATGTCTGGAACACTAAAACGTTTCCGAGTGACAGCAAACAGGGTTTAATAACGAAGATCCCAAAGAAAGGTGATATAAGTGACTGTAACTATTGGCGAAGGATCATGCAGCAGTCCATTCACAGTAAAATCCTGTGGACAATTATTTTGAAATTATGCTGCAATGCTTGATGCAACATTACGAAGAGAACAGGCAAGCTTTTGAAAGCTGGTTTCCTAAGTCGACCAAATATATACGCCCACAATCATCATTGAGGAGTGTAACGAGTGGAACCGACCACTGTACGTAGTTGACTTCTGGAGAGCTTTTTATATACTATTGCTAAAACAGGACCCAATTTGGAAAAGTTTAAGTGGTAAAGGAGCTCCAGCAAAGATTATTGATCTGATCNTGGTTTCCTAAGTCGACCAAATATATACGCCCACAATCATCATTGAGGAGTGTAACGAGTGGAACCGACCACTGTACGTAGTTGACTTCTGGAGAGCTTTTTATATACTATTGCTAAAACAGGACCCAATTTGGAAAAGTTTAAGTGGTAAAGGAGCTCCAGCAAAGATTATTGATCTGATCCAGGAGTGTTATGACAACTTTACTTGCAACGTCGTTCATCAGAATTGGCTTACCGATCCTATTCCCGTGAAGAATGGTGTTCGACAAGAATCCTTGATAGCTTTGTTGTTCCTGGCTGTGGATGATGTACTGTGAAATGCATTTGTTTTAGAGAAGCGTGGCATAAAATAGAGAAATATGGATGATCATCTGAAAGATACGGACTGCGCTGATGACCTAACTCTGCTATCTCTTAAAAAGAAAAATGTGGAAATTTTGCCTTCCATATCTTTCTTTTTGTGAGATAGCAGAGCCAGGTCATCAGCGCAGTCCGTATCTTTTAGACGATAATCCATATTTCTCTATTTTATGCCACGCTTCTTCAAAGAACTATCCAATAAAGAAAAGAAGTTTGGCTTGAAGATCAACCCCAAAAAGACGAAGTTCCTCAAATATCGTTGGCTGGCGATTTTAAGATGGACGATAAAATCATCGAATGCGTCGAGAAATTTACTTATCCCGGCAGCAAGAAAACAACTAATGGGGGTATCGACTAGTCTTGTATTATCCACACTGGTATAAATCGCCAATAGAATTCATACATTATTATCAATTGACAATGGCTGAATTAAATCCTTCGGATATGATGGCCTCGAACGATTTCTAACATAGAATTATGGCAGCAATGTGGTATGACTAGTATGAAGATAGAAATCCGGTGACATAAACTTAGATGGATCAGTAGTAAAGTAAGCTTTAGCGTACTGCCACCACGAAGTAATTTATTCCAGTGGCCACCACGCCTAACTTGGTGTCATTCCGTCGAATCAAAGTTGGGTGTACGGTACGCCACGATAAATTGGTTGACATAATAGCAACTACAAGAGACCGAATGAGATGGAATAACACGTTCGATTGACTGTGCTCCATCAATAGCTACCCTTTAAGGAAAAACCCGAAGTGTTCGCGTACTGCTCACATTTTCATTGGAGTATGCGGGTACTTCACGAACAGTACGGTTTTTTTCTTTATGGGTATAAATAAAAACTTAAATTTGCTGAAAAAAGGTACCAAATGGCTAAATTGTGACATTTGTTGTCTGCTGAAAAAGCCACTATTTCTGTTTGAGATTAAAAATCAGCATTATTTTTAAATCAAGACTGAATGTGCAGTTTCTAAACATCTAGGTACTACCCATATTTAATTTCGGTAAGATTTAAATGGCCAGCAGATTAAAATCATTGGGCATCAGTTTCAAATAATTGGGTAACAAATTCAAAATATTGGGCAGAAGATAAAACAAACGGGCAGCAGATTAAACAAATAGGTTGCAGAATTTCCAGAATAAGAAGATTTTATTTTTGAAAATAGAAAATGAACAACATTTGAGCAGCTGAAAAAAAAATACTAGTTTTCGAACAGCCCAGCAAAAGTCGACTTTTAACTCATTTTTGGGTCAAAATGACCCAAATAATTATCGTTCCAAAAAAGATACAGATAGGCCCATTTCCTATCTTACACAGTATATAAAAAATTATATATTGATAATGATTTATAATTTTAGTCTTTGATCAAAGCCCACAGTTTAAAATTAAAATTTGCACAATTTTCAATTATAAATTTTGAGCGTGTTTTTTCTTTAAAGTTAAAAACCGTCAATTTAAACGGTGTGCATCCATGGGCACCTACTGTTGCAAAGACAGTGAAGTCAATCGGCATTTTGCTCTAACGAGTGACGTCAGTACTCAGTTATACACCACACAGAAGGAAACATTGACCATTTTGTTGCCACAGCGTTATGCACATCGAACGTAACAAAAATAGTTCCAAAAAAACTTTGTCAATTCAACGTGATCTTCTGTTCCTTCAAATTACAAAAATATGGCACAAAAATAAACTGCGAGTTACGTTCAACAAACATAACATTACGTTCGTTCGTTAGGATGAACATAATGTTTATGCTACTTTAACAAAGTTTCTGACTGCCCAGGCGACTTGATCCAGTAGAACGTCTGCCTTTCAACCACAAGGGTATGGGCTCAAATCTAACCTGTGACGATTGAATTAACTCGCGTTTTTCACCGTTTTCGAGAAGGTATATTGGTTTCTGTGTGCTATTATTAGTGAATAATAGAGTGAACAAGGTAATTTTTGACATGTATCATCAGAGTCATGCTATCAAAAATATACTTGCTGCAAAAAGCTGAAGTATGGGATAGAAGGCGTTCGAATGGCTTTCATGTCGAAGAGGTTAGTCAGTTTCCTTGCAATAAAATTGGACATGATTTGACGGGCTCAATGAACTGCTAACTAATAAGCATAACCGTTAAAGTTGTGGTGGTGTGGAATCTACTATAAGCTGTAGGTCCAACTAATACCTAGAGTTATCTGAAATATGAAAACACTCCTGGTCCCTCTAGAGTACTATGGCCCTTNCTTGATGGGCTCAATGAATTGGTACCTCATTACCATAACCATTGAAGTTGTGGTGGTTCGGAATACACTTTAAGCTGTAGGTCCACTAATACTAGAAAGTTCTCTGAAATATGAGGACTCACCTGGTCCCAATAGGGTACTAAAGGCCTTATTATATTATTATTAAGATTAGTTTCAAATCTTGTTTATAAATTCATACAAATTCATTATAAATTAGTGCTATATATTGGTTAATGCTAACTTATCTTCAAATTAACCTTAAAATAATCAAATAACTTTTAAATGTAATAAGGCTAATTAACCTATAAAAGACAGTACTACATTGTGGGAGAAATGAAAAAAACTAAATCTTTTAATCGTTATTTCAGTAAAATTTTCCAAGTTAACTAAAAGTTGTATTTTTAAAATGGAAGCAAAATACTTTCATATTTTCTAATCAAAATCGAAAGGAAGGACGATGGTAATCCTGATGTGCACTATTGGACGGTGGTTTTTGTCTAAACTTTATTTAGATTTTTGGATATTTTTTTAATTTTAAACTTTAATCTCAAATTCTATTTTCATTTCACGAATGTACTGCAACATAATATTATGTTCGGGCAACATACTTTCCAAAACTAATTTGAAAATATAACGTTCAAGGAACATAATGTTACTTAAGCCTATAATATGCACAACTTAAAAAATGTCTTTATTTTTGGTAAGTTATGTCACCAGAACATAACAGTATGTTGCCATTATGTTGTCCTAACATAGTCGAAATATCGCTATGCTGTCGTTAGTGTTGCAAGGACGGAAATTTTTAATAAATTTTTCCATCGGAAATTTTTCCATCGAAATTTTTTCATGTTTTTATTTTTCTTTGCAAAAATATTTTTCCATCCCTTTTATCATTATTTTTTGGTTTCTACACGACCAATTTAGTAATTTTTCATTGACTAGTTTTAAAATACAAAAATTATTGTTGTGAAAAATTGCCCGAACGGGAAAATATTTTCACAAGTCAACTGAGCTGTTTTCTAAATACCCTGATACTTACATAGAATTTGTAAATTCTTTCCATACGTTTTTTCCAAAAGGAAAAGTATTTTTCCCATTTCTATTGAGTAGTTCTCCAAATATTCTGAGCTACATTTGGAAAACTCCTTGAGCTTTGGGCGGGAATAGAAAAATAAAAGAAAACCTCTAATTCAGAGGTTTTTTAAAATTTAAAGAATTGTACTGCAAAAGTCCAACGAAAACTTTCTCAAAATACTTTGGTGCTTACTTTAGCTTATTTTCGATTGTTTACAGTTGGAAAACTCCTTGAACTTTGGGCGGGAATAGAAAAATAATAGAAAAACTTTAACTCTCTAACAAAATATAAAGAATTCTGCTGCAAAATTTCAAAGAAAATTTTCTTAAGATACTTTGGTGCTTCCATCCGCTCATTTTTTATTATTTGCAATTGGAAAATTGTGAGAACTTTGAGAGGGAAAAGAAAAATAATAAAAAACCTCTCACTGAGAGGATTTTCGAAATTTCAAAGAATTCTGTTCCAAAAATGCAGGGAAAACTTTTGAAAGTACTTTGATGTTTTCTTTTTCTTATTTTCTATTATTTCCTGTTGGAAAATTGACAGAACTGGGTTCAAAAATAGAAAAATAATAGAAAACCTCTAACTGAGAAGTTTTTCAAAATGTACAATATTCCGTGCCAAAAATGCAGGGAAAACTTTTTAAAGTACTTTGGTGTTTTCTTTTGCTTATTTTNAGCGGAAATTAGAAAAAATGATATAAAACTTTTAATTGGGCGGGAAAAGAAACATAAATCNTCTGGAATTCAGTGTTTTTTCATAGAGTTTTTTTTTGGAATTTCTTCTGGAAAATATTTCATTTTTTGCTCATCAGAATCCTATACAGAGTAATCTGGTGATGCTTATGGTTTGCAGTTGAGAAATTGATTAAAATTTATACAGAATTGCAAAAATTGTGGGAAACCTCTCTTTGAGAGGCTTTTTGCTGATTTTAATATCACAGGATTGCCTTAGCAAAATCTTGAACATTTATTTTTCACCCTTGGGGGGCTCTTATATATAATTTTGTTAGTTTATTGAATCCTGCGTCAAATGGGCTTTCATTTAAGATAATACTCAACTTTCTGCCATGTCAAGTAGCTGAGAAAATTATATTTTTCAAATGGAAATTTTTCACGAAATTTTTCCGGAGAAATTTCGTGCAAAATTTTCAAGAAAATAGATTTCTTTCAAATCTGCAACACTAGCTGTCATGAAAAGTTGTGTTCTCTCAACTAAACTTTTTTCTGATTGCATTCATCTATGCCCTACGTGGATCCGTAAGTTGTATCACCTGATTTTATTTTGTGAGGGTAGTAAGATATCATTAAAATAATGCAAGGTATGGAGCAAACAATGCCGTACAGTCATGGTTTGGGTTTGTTAGTATACCTCGAACTACACTGATGGAAATGATATTTCAAAAGCAAATAGAACAAAAGGTTCAAATAAGATAGTTTACAGATAATTTCGGAGAACTTAATTCAATCGTAAATGTTATCAATATCTCAATTGACAATTGCGCAGCGCAGCAACCAAATAAACTTTCGTACTTTTGTTCTATAAAGTTACGGAGTAGGAAGAAAAAATATTAAACGAAATTTCCTGAGGACCTATAAAATCACGTGATTTCTTCTCATCATTCATCTCAGTTTCAGACGAGAAACTTTTAAATCTTACATATTTCCATGAATATTCTAAAAGACAAAGTCATTGTTCTTTCTTTGCAAAAGCGTATTATGCAAGAGATACAGGATTAAATATTAAACTGTTCT
Source organism: Mochlonyx cinctipes (assembly GCA_001014845.1). Lineage (NCBI taxonomy): Eukaryota > Metazoa > Arthropoda > Insecta > Diptera > Chaoboridae > Mochlonyx > Mochlonyx cinctipes. The sequence goes on from JXPH01017399.1 coordinate 10,068, forward strand.
TATCGAGATTATTCCCACGTATATATTTTGACATTCAGAAAAAAAACCCTCAAACCTGAAGCTAAGTGAAGAAACGAACAACAAAAATGATTTTTTATACAGAAAAGGATCCTGTTGAATAATACATGTATCAAATCTACCTTTATCCTCACCTCAAGAATTTTTTTTCCTTTAACGCATTCTTTTTTCCATCCATTGTATTACGAATACGGAACCCCTTTCATTATTTTTTCGTATATTCAAATGAAATACTAAATTTTTTAGAAGAAATTGATATGAGAGTTCATAAAATAAAACAAGGATATTATTTGATAATCCAATCTGATTTTGATGCATAAAGTTTTCAGATGGGGTTGATACTTTTCACGCAGTTTGAATCCACATTTTCTAAATTTTCATTGTATTTGATTTATTTTTAAAATAGCTAGGATCTATTTATAGGGTTTAACTTATTTTGAAGGATTCATCTAGCAATATACTGAATTAAGGATTAGTAATTACTATAATTCATCAACAAGTCATATGTCCATGAAAGTTAGTCGAAACCCAACCCTGACCATTTATTCGTCATCAACGATTTTTACTTTAATTTATCTTTAAAAATGTAGGAAGCCGCAAAGTGGATTGTGTAGCTTTTCATCATATTTTATTGTATATTTTGTGATAGGAACTGGATTCAGACTTCGACAAAGATGATATGTGCAAATTTTGAAGAGGATCGGAAGAGTATTTACAAAGTTACCCAAGAAAGTCTGGTAATTGGAAGCACCAGGAATGGATAATATAATTCCAAATTTAGCATAGGAACTGTTCTTGGATACTTGCCAAAAGCTTATATTCCCAGTTTGAGCTCATTCCGATCACGGGAACTCAAGAATTCTGGAAGTTCATGGTACACAAGAGCCCCCAGATCCCGATGTCCCGGAGTCAAACTTTTATAAGGACTGTACAAATGCACTTACCACAAGATTATGTTCCAAATTTGAGCTCATTTCGATCATTAGAACTAGATATTTCTGGAAAATTCTTCTGAGTTTGTATGGGTTTGTATGGGGACCACCACTTTTTTTTGCCGGCTCACTCTGAGAGTTCGAGCCTTAAGGGGCGTCTGCGTTGAATCTGTATTGCTCACATGGGCCAATTTTAAGCCCCTAAAAATGGCCCCAGTGGAACCGATGAACCAATTTTTGTTATTCTTACCACTTTTTACAAGTTATTTTGTTCCAATGATGTAATATTTGGACTCAGCACCCCAAAAAAAATATGTATACCAATTTTTCCGGTCTTAATTTACCTAGTTCAAT
>JXPH01017443.1:506-16674 GCA_001014845.1 Mochlonyx cinctipes
CAGAGATATTCTATTCAATGAGATCTCAAAACCCCATCAATCAGCAGAAGCGATTCGGGTCCTTACAATTGTTTTTTAATAAGTCGAAATAAAAATTTAAAAAAGTTTCGATAAACTCATAATTTTTGAAGTGTTGCTTTTAAGAGAAAATTGCTCAATTATATTATGAACATACGTCGACTTATCATACTATAAAGATTCCAAGGTGGCATTAGTCACCTAAAAAATATTGCCGCACAAATAATTGATAATGTAGAACAATGTCAGGCGGCGCTATTTGCTCAAAATCAACATTTTTTCCGAGCTTTAAAATTTTATTCAACAGAATATCTCTGATTTCATGTTGATTTATATGTATTATATGTTATATGTTGATTTTGCATACAAATTTATGGTGAAATGAAACGAAAACTGTTGCAAATATGTTTTTACGTAAATTCGCAAGCAAAAGTTTGACTTCTCATAACTTTTTTCCATCGTCGTCGTCGTCAACAAGTTGAAAAATAATTTTGTTGAGCTTTCTGTTTTTGTTTGGTTAGGTTTTATTTTTGAGGTATTTACGGAAGGAAAATGTTTTATTGCAAAAACAGTCAGATTAATGTCAAAATTCTTAACGAAATTCAAACAACATAATTGGGTTATACAGAAGCAAAAATGTATTAGGAAAATAATATATAATCTCGGGCTTTATCTCGACTGGCTTCAGATTTAATGGAAAAGTTTCTCCTCCTTTTTCGATGTTGAAAATAGAAAAAAGATTTTTCAAATTCCTTATTTCTTTTATGTATTTTATTGGCTGCTTCTGGAAGTTCGTAGAACTATTTATATGTTTTACAAGTATTATAATTTCAAAGGATAAATTCTTTAAAAATAAAATTATTAGCGATAAAAAGACTTGAAAATGTATTTTCATTTTAAAATTTGAACTTTTCTACTATTTTATAAATGAAAATAATTTTCTCTTCAATTTTCTTCTCTTCTTTAAAAAGGGAATAAAAATTCATTTATTCATTTTCGATAAATTTGAATAATTTCATGATATTCTTGGCGTCTCTATTACAAATTCAGTGATCACAAATTTTCTTTCCTTAAAATTCTGAACGAATTGTTTTATTTTTCCTACTTCGTCATTTTGATGCATCTTTAGAATTAGCCTAGGCAACCAAAACTTGGAAGGCACTTTTAAAGTTTCAAGCTAAAAATTGGTTTTTAGCAGTTTTTTGGAAAGTAAAAAATGAATATCTTGTTTCCAGAATTTTCAGAAAAACATGCACACCTTACTTCACCTGACCAAAATCTACGAGATTTTTTAGTAATAAAATAACTAAACCCTCCACATATGTCACGAACTAGACGAGTCAGCCAATTTTGACGTAACTGCCTGGGTACATTGGAGACATAAACCAGTTTTCAGAAACTCTCAAAAGGTGACGATAGTTGGAAAATTATTATTAATGTTTTTCATTTATAGTTACGGAATAGTTTAGTACAATTTACTGATTCTTTCCTTAAATGTAACTGACTTTTTCAGTTAATTTGAGTCAACACCAACAGAAATTAACTGAACAGGTCCAGTTAAAATGACAGAAAATTCCCTTAAATTTACTGATCGATTCCTTAAATTTGACTGATTATTTAGTAATTTTCACTGAATCGCAAAAAATATTATGATCTATGAACAATTATTTGCCGTAAGTAGTACTTTCAAAAATGCAAAAATGATACGAAAAAAATCTGTTAAAATAATATGAAAAATTCAGTAAAAATTTTGGAATCGTCCAGCAACTTTAAGGGAATTTTTTGAAAATTTAATTGAACTAGGCAGTTAATTTCTTTGGGTTTTGGCTCAAAACTAAGTGTAAAATTCACTTAAATTTATGAAAAAAAGCGGTAAATTGTATTAAAATGTTCCGTAAATATAAAAATAAAAGTTTGCAAAGATCACCACCTTTGAAATTTATTTCTAAACCAGCTTTCTCAGATATGTCAAAAGTAATCGACACGTCTAGTACCACATGGATTACCGACTCAGTCAGTAAACAATATTTACGGGCCCGTTCAGTCGCCCAATTTTTTCAGCCAATTTTACTAGCTTTTTACATATTCCATTTAAGCGTGTAGTGGAAATGGCTAAAAACGTATTTTCGGTTCCAGTCTGTATTCAAAACGTGTAACTCGGTTATATTTTAGTAATCAAGGTTTTGTATTGTTAAAATCACTGAAAAACACAACGAGAAAACTTTAGTTTACAAAAATGTGATGGCAGGAATTTCCACTGCTTAAATAGTCTGGTTCATGCTTCTTGTTTTGAGCCCGTTGCTCTCCTCAACCCATCACGAGCACAACACTGATATGCAGATCACCTCTGTCATAATCTGTAGTCTGTAGACAAGCCAGCAACTGAATAACATGTTAAGACACCCCACCCCACCTCTGTGCTGTACTGGTACTTGCCAACCCAGGGGCGTGCAGAGACTTTCGTCTTCTTATTTGGACGTTTACTGCCTACTAAAAATCAACTGCGAGCAGAAGCTCAAGAACACTTTAATATGTGGCATTGATATTGTCGTATTATTAGCTGCCTATAAATCCACAGAGTACAGGTTCAAATCCTACCTGTGACGATGACTTTACTTTGTGTTTTTTCAGCGTTGTTGATTTAGTAAATTGCATAGTTGAGCTCAATTGTTCATCAATAATTGATAATTGAAACGTTTTCCAAAATGTAACGACAGAGCTATGTTATCAATATTTGTACTTGGGCTGCACATGACATAACTACCGGATGGAAGGCGTTTGTATGGAGCTCATGTAAGGTTACTTAATTTCCTTGCAGCAAAATTAGAACATGACGTTTGTCTGTAGTTTCTGTTAAACTAACTGAAGCAGTGGTTTGGAACCCACTGTAAACTTTACGACCACAACACTGTGCACAAGTCTGCACTCGTATACCGTATATCTAATTCAATCAACTATGCTGTCCTTCTAGTCTGTCAGCTGGGAGTTCGGCAAAATGGACCAGAAATTGACACCTAGTGCCACTGATAATAAATTCATCTCTTAACAATAGCCGATAATCTTACATCCATGTGGTATTTAAATGCTTCACAATAATTTTTTTTCTTCTATATTTTAACATATCGTTCAATGGGAAAAAGCGCCAAATTGGGAATTTCTCGGCTCCAAAAGTCACACTCTTGTGTGTTTTTAATGAAATCTTTTTGAACACCACATCAACTGTGCCATATAGTTTAATTTTATTTGTACTGTATGTTTTGCTTGAGTTTTTTTTTTTCAAATTTTAAAATTCTTAAGAAAATTATTGATAACAATTTATTCTAAAAAAATTAGCTACATTATTGGATCTAGTAGCACATTTTTGTTCACTGGGGGGTATCTTCAATGTTTTAGCCTCACATCGGGCGCCACAGGGTTCTGCAAATGTCAATCAAAAATAGCATTCGAATTTCTTCTTCATATGGCTTTAATTATGAATGGAAGCAGTTAAAACATCCTGAGGATTTATTTTGTCATAAAGGTTTTGGTCTTGGTACCGAAAATGTTTTTTCAAATACTGGTACAGATACTTGAGACATGCCTGAAGTACCCTAGATGTTAAAATATCCATCATGTTAAGGATATATATACATTTTGACTTTCACTATTACTATGCCTTATTTTTACTATGACTTAAGGACGTCTAAATGAGTAGCTGATATGACCATACTTCTATCCTGAAAAATCCAGACCCCACGGATTCGTGTTAAGCACCCTCAAAAACCTGTGGGACCACATTATTAACTTGCACTATTTAAATGCTTATTCCTATTTTTTCAAATTTAGTTTGCTGAACGTATAGAAATTTTATGCAATTTTCCATCAACGTCTGGAAAATTGTATTCTTGCTTTCTCCCAAAGACTGTATTAAAAATTCCATCAAGAGTATGATGAAATATTGATCTAATTCCACAAAAATATCCTCCACATCAGATATTTGTGTTTAATTTTGGCTTTGTAAATATTCTCATGCCAGCAAAATAATATAAAGTAAGTACAAGCGCACACGCATATATACAAAACGCTCGCTCAAATATCCTCTTGCTACACACGCCGACGACGTCTCCAACGTCGGAACGGATATTTGGATATACAGGAGGAGGAAACAGAAGCTTATCCAAATATTGACGTTCATATATTGAATAGGCTCCTGGACAAATATTTGATTTATGCCGGTGCTACACGAAACATAACACACAGCAAATATTTACGAAATTATTTTTATATAAATATATATTATGTTGTTTTTCATGTTGTACATAGTTTGTAAAAAGAGTAAAAAGACAAAATGTTGAAACAATATAGCTTTTACTTTAACACCCTTCGATTTCTTTCTCATCTTCCTTATTTATTTATTTTGTTATCCTTATTTTCATCTATTTCTGACATGCACTGCAAATAAAACTTACTTACTTACTTAAGGGTCTATGGTACCCGGGTGGGACACAGCCGATCAATATTCCTATTCCATCTAATTCGGTCCCTTGTGGTTGCTATTACTTTACCCCATTCATAGTTACGTATACCCAACTCTCAACGGCGCCAAGCTTAGCATGGTTTGTTCCCGAGGATACTACTCCAAAAGCTTCTTTAGTTACTGATCCGGCCTCCATTGGACCCCTTTGTAGCACATGTCTAATCCATTCAAGTTCAAGTGGTTTAGGACCTGCAGAAAGATCTTATGTCCAAATTTTGAAGAGGCCGAGATTATTGCATCCATTCGATCTATAAGGAATGGCAAAGCAGCTGCAGTAGATGATATCACTGCCGAGGTTCTGAAAGATGATATTAACTTCGCTGCGGTGACACTCCATCCACTGTTTCAGAAAATTTGGGAGCAAGAGTCATTTCCCAAGGACTGGCAAGAAGACGTTATTGTTAAATTGCCGGAAAGGAAATTTGACTAATTGTAGCAATTGGCACGGCGTTAAAATCCTTTGTGTCGTAATGAAAATGTTTACTAGGATAATTCTGGATCATATAGTAGAGATGATAGACAAATGGCTTCGTCCTGAACAGGCAGATTTCAGAGCTCAGAAGTCCTGCATCGATCAAATCAACAACGTAAAAATTATCCTAGAGCAATCAGTCGAGATGCACTCCCCATTGTATCTCCTGTTTATCGATTACGAAAAAGCATTCGATTCCCTAGATAGAGAATGCATATGGGCTGAATTGAAAAACTTGAGTGTACCCAATAAAATCATATCCCTGATACGCAAGATTTATGAGGGTTTCAAATGTAGAGTACTCCATCCATAACGACAACTTGTCTGAACCCTTTGAGACACTTTCGGGTGTCGCGACTTGTTTCTTGTCCTTCTAGATGGTTGTGATGATATAAGCAACAAAAAGCAAGCCATTAGGAATCATTTGGAGCCTCCTCATACCAGAAGAGAGATTGTAGTCACTAAATTTTGCTGACGTTAAATGTGAGGTAGCACATAAGTTAGTGGACATGGAATGTAAAGTGAATGACCTAGAACGAGTGTCTGCTAAAGTTGGCCTTAAATTCAACGTTAGCAAGACGAAGAAAATGCGCATAAATGCAGACTCAAATCTTCCTCTAATGCTCACCAACAACCCCATAGAGCCAGTATGCAATTCCAGTAGGTATCTGGGGAGTATTGTTAGCGAAGACGGCGGTGCAGCTAAAGATGTTGATTAAAAAAGGGCGTGGTGCATTCATCGTCATTACTCGTATGTGGCGCTCTTTGATCTATAGCATCAGAAATAAAATCAACATATTTACATCATGCGTACTGTCTGTACTATGGTATATGGTATATGGTTGTCAGACCTGACTCGTTTCAGAGGACATAAAACGAAAAATACAAGTCTTTGGCGTATTTCTAGCTTGACCACTTTTTTTCGCCTTATCTACCAGTGATGCTGAACTGCCGTCAATAAAAAGTCTCCATCTCGTACTTTGAAATCCCATTTGCTTGTTAAATGAAAATCTGCCAGTCTGAACTGCCGAAGCATTAGTTTCTGCCAGTTTTGATAGACGCCAGGTGTTTTTTGGTCGTCCTCTTATTCTGCTACCTTGTGGGTTGTAGACAAGTGCTTGGTGACAAACTTCTTCGGGACTTTTTCTGAGACTGCGCCCTTCTGTTAGTTCTTTGCCAAAATTTTTCGTTTATCATGTCAACCGTTGTCTTTGCAAAATCTTTCGTATCTTTTGGCATTACCATCGAAAAATTTTGGCAAAGAACTAACAGAAGGATATCAATCTTGAGATACGTAGGAGAAAATTTGGTTGGATTGGGCACACTCTCAGGAAAAGTCCCGAAGAAGTTTGTCACCAAGCACTTGTGTACAACCCACAAGATAGCAGAAGAAGAGGACGACCAAAAACCTGGTGGAAGCTAATGCTTGGGCAGCTCTTCATTTAACAATGTATGGAACTTGAAGCAAATGGCACTCTGACGTACGAGATGGTGACCTTTTGTTGATGGCCTATGCTCTTAGAGACACTTCAGCATCACCGTTGGATAAAACGAAAAGTAAAGTAAAGTAAGTGGTCATTGGTCAAACTAGAAATACGCCAAATAAACGATGAAAAGAAGAAGAAAGCCTTAAATTGAAGTCAAAGTTTATTTTTTTGCACCAGTGCAGCCAAAAAAGTAAAAAAATAAAATATTATTAAGACGAATCTCAAACTACTTCACAACAAAATAATTTCTAAAAGTAAAACTTTTCTACAGCTATGTCGGTAGGTAGCTATGTGTGGGTACATGCTGAAAACATAATTCTTACATCAATATTTCAGTAGCAGAAGTTTCCAAAAAATAAATACGGAAAAGATAAAGGAGGATGGAGAAGAGAAACATGACATTATGTTGAGAATAATGGAAAATAATAAAGAAGTCGATCATAACTTCTTCAATGGCCTGAGGTGTTTTCATGTCTTCCTCCTCTATTCATACAACAATCATTTCGAATTCATTATGTCTACACACAGGAATTTATGTGAAGATACAAGTAAAACTTTCCTCATTACCCCCTCCACGCTCCCATGATGCCCAGCCCTGCATTTCAAATTCAGAACCAGATCCAAAGTAGAAGTTTATTAGCAGACAGAGGATAAAAAGCAACAGATGTGGCCACAGCACAATTTCTATAACTTTCCTCCATCAAAATAGTTTTGAAATGATGATTGTTTGCTGACCATTGAATTGTGGACGGATTCGACAACAATAACATTATTTATGTTTATCGAGCAAGAATACACACAACATATCCAAGTAAATTATGTTGGGTTTTATATATTTGAAATAGGAAACTGATACACCAAACAATTTTATTGTTATCGGATATTTATTGGTTTTATTATTGGGTGATAAGACTCCCAAACAATTTATACATTTATGTATTTAGAAATGAATTCGACACGAAACCTAATCTCTAATCCCCTCCAGTTGTCTGTTGTCTAGTGGCAGAATTTGTAAAATGATCATCAAATAGATTGTATCGTTAGGATAGGAAACGGTTTCAAATTACATTTCCCACTTTGATGCCCAGCCAGGTTGTAAGTGGGTGGGTAGTATAAGTTTAAAAGAGTTTTAATCGCTGTTCAACAGCATTTAAAACTAGTAGTATTATGTCTTCACAAGGACATGAAAAAGCATTTCTTTGCTACAAGTAGTGTGATCATAATGGAAACACAGACACGAAATCTTGGTGTGCAAAGTTTGAGCATTTCTTTCTTTCTCTCATCTTCTGTAGATAAATGAAAATTACTCCAAATGGTCTAAAAATATTCATCTGTGTGTGTGACACTTGATTTTATGACACTTGGCTGAATGCCATAAAAAAATTGTTGGACCTTTGGCCGCATCATAAAAAAAATATTTGGGACATTTGGCCGAAATAGGAAAAAATTGCATACAAAAAGGTCTTTGAAAAAGGGTGCATTGTTTGGGGTTTTAAATTATTGCAAAAAATAACTTTCTCTAACTAAAATTCATAATCAATTTAAGAAAAAATGATGCATTGTGTACAATAATGTTAAATTTACTGTATCGCAATCATTAAAAAAATTCTTTGACTAAAGGGTGCATAATGTGGGTTTTTTTTAAATTTTGCAAAAATAACTTTCTTTAACTTAAATTCATAATCAATTTTAGAAAAAAGATTGCATTTTAAATGCAATAACGTTAATTGTACTTTATCCTAATCACCATGGCTGTTAAAAGGTGCATCGATTATTGCAGCACAATTTCTAGATCACCAACCTTGGTTTGATTTAAATCTCTCAAATTCAGTGGGCTGAATGAAATTGATAACTGAATTTAACAGCTTCAAATCGCACAAATTGTGCGGCAAAAATCGATGCACCTTTTAACCGCCATGCGAATCACTAAGAAATATCTCAGATAAAGGGTGCATTATGAGGGGTTTTTGAATTATCGCAAAAACAAAAAACGAAGCAATTTGCGCAATAAAATTAATTTTACTGCATCGCAATCACTGAAAAAGTTCTTCGAAAAAGGGTGCATTATGTGGAGTTTCTAATTAAAAATAAGTTAGAAATTTAATTTTTATTATTGCGGTCAGATGCTCCAAATATCTGAATATCCAAACTCAAAAAAAATTCGGCCTTATGGATCCGGCTCCTTTTGACTCGGCCAAACGGCTTTCTGACATATGTTCCAACTCCCCTGTGAGTCTATTTGAATGTCTGTGTCTTCCATAGCTCACGTAATTCTCACATTTTGTATCAACAAGAGTAGCACGAGTTTGTTAATGGGCCCAATCGGGCGGCGGGGACTGAGGGCCCAATATAAATTCACTTGAATTTCCCAGAAATCCCGAGTTCTCATGATCGAAAAGAGCTCAAGCTTGGAACATAATCTTGTGGTAAGTTTTCAAGAACAGTTCCTAAAAAACTGTCATCCTGGGACATTGATGTCTGGGGACTCCTGTGTACCAGGAGCTTCAAATTTGGAATATAAGCTTTTTGTAGGTATCCAAGAACAGTTCCTAAAAAGTTTGACCATGGGACATTGAGATCTGAGGGCTTCTAGATACTTCCAGAATTCTCTGGTGCTTTCAACTACTAGACTATTTTGGATAACTCTAAAAATAACGTTCAGATGTTCTATATAATTTGCACATGTGTCTAAATCCAGTTCGTAGCATAAAATGTACAATAAATAAAAAAGAAAAGCTTTATTATCCACTTTGTGGTTGCCTAAGTTTTTCACAATGGCCAATTTATATTCACGAATGTCTGAAACAAGTTTAAAATACATTTTGGCAAATTTTGGTTTTCAAGGTGATTTCAATACAGTTTTTCTGCAATAATAGCGTTGACGAATAAAAATAAATAAATAAATGTAAACATCAAGTGGGCACTCGACTCTTATCCACCATTTTACATCGCTTTACATTGAAAAAATGTAGGAAAACACAAAGTGGATTTCATTTAGCTTTTCTTTCTTCTCTCATCATATCTATAGTTAGAAAAGAAAACTTTATGTATTCAGCGAAATTCCAAAAATGATGGTTCGTCAAGAAAAGTGCTCCAAATCCTCTGAAACGCGCAAAAAAAAAGTTGTTCGTCTATGTCTGTCTGTCTGTACGTCTGTCTGTGTCCTCGATAACTCACATAATTTTTGCCCAATTTGAAATTGTGTGTGGAGACATTTCTCAGCAAAAGTAAGGACAAGTTTGTTAATTGGCCAAATTGCATCACGGGGACTGGAGGCTCTTATACAAACTCACCAGAATTTTCCAGAAATCTTGTGGTCCAGTTCTTGAAAAATTTGACCTTTACACATCGGGATCTGAGGGCTCCTGTGTACCAATAACTTCCAGAATTCTTGAGTTCTAGGGATCGGGTTGAGCTCAAATTTGGAATATAAGCTTTTGGTATCCAAGAACAGTTCCTTAAACAAATTGAGCCTGAAACACTCAGATCTGAGAGCTCCTAGGAGTCCTAGGTCCAGGAACTTCCAGATTTGGAATATAAACTTGTGGTAAGTGCCCAAGTACAGTTCCTATAAAAGTTTGATCCCAGAACATCAGGATCTGGGGGCTCCTAAGTACCAGGAACTTCCAGAATTCTCGAGTTCTAGTGATCGGAATGAGCTCAAATTTGGAATATAAGCTTATGGTGGGTGCCCAAGAACAGTTCCGATGTTAAATTTTGGATAATATTATCCATTCCTGGTGCTTCCAATTACCAGACTTCCTTGGATAACTCTATAAATACTTTTCCGATCCTCTTCAAAATAAGCACTTATCATCTTTGTCGAAGTCTCAATCCAGTTCCTATCACATAATATACAATAAATATGATGAAAAGCTACATAATCCACAGTGTGGTTTCCTACGTTTTTATTTTGACGTTGGGTATCAGCGCCTTTCCCTTGCAGTTCTACTGTCCTGGCACAAAGACCAATTTCTTTTTATTTTTTTATTTTTCAATTACCCATATTTTTCTAATTTTGATTGACCCCTATAACATAAAAAAAATGTGATGAAAAAAAATTGCTCCATTCTGCTAAAAAACGATCAATTTTAGAGAAATTAAAATTTAATTAAAATTCTTAAAAAAAATCATGTTTTTGAGCTCTAGAATAGACCAAAATACGGTGTTGAAGTGTGGCGGAATGTCAGTTGTCACCAGTTGCTCTGTTTATTTGCGTACTTTCACATCTCTTTGAATGAATATCTCTGTTGGCATAGAATTAAGCCGGAAATCACTTAAAACAACTCTGAGTACTGTAGCTACTTCTAGATACTTATAAATTCTTAGCAGTAATTAAAAAAATCTTTTAAAAAATTGGTGAATAAATATTTAGATAATCAATTGAAGCGTATTAAGATTGTAATTAATTTTCGTTAAAATCGCTTGAAATCCCATTCGAGCATCTCATTTTCAAAATGATTCAATCGAATCGTGGCGAAATAAACATTTTTTTTTATTTTTTTTCATCCAAAAATAATTAACTTTTATATATTTTTGCTTGTTTCCATGTGAAAATTAGCGCTAGACCTAAAACAATTGTTCAATTTGTCCCATTTTTACATTACATTTTTTTCTAACTGCCATGTCGAGCTCGGAGATATGAAATGGACATTTAAAATGAAATTGAATGAAACATCTAATTAGAGCAGATTTTGAATCAGATTAAATTCTCAACCATTCAACTCGGATGAAATTAAAAATTGTAGAAATAGAAATAAAACGAGAGAATCACCGTTAACTCTCCATTCACCGTGAAACGCGGAAACAAAATGATGGCGGAAACGGCCAAGTGCAAAAATTCTTCTCAATATTACATTTTCTTAAATTTCGATTATTTTTTTAAGAAAGATTAAGACCTTAAAAATAAATTTTCATTTTCGTACACATACCACAAAAAATGCAGACCACGTTGGTAGACAAAATAGACCGGCAATTTAAAAATAAATTTATTTATTGTGTTGTCGCGTGTGTGTTCCTAAATTTAGAATAAAGTGCATTTCTCTAACGAAATTTATTTTTTCTCGCATAAATATTTAACTTCAACATCAACATGCCTGTTTAATGTTGAAGGTCATGGGTCCGTCTGGTTGGACGCAAGAAAATGTATAACAAACCTACGATAAAATAATTTCATGACTTTTTGAAAAAGTGATATTTTATGGAATTTTTGAGTCACTATAAACTTGCAAACACTTTTATTCTACATTATCGACGTTTTGTTAAATATATTGACTTCTTCAGGGTCTTTATAAATAACACTATTCAACAGAGTTTAGGTTCAAAACACTTCGTAATGTATTTTTGGTAGATTTTGGGATGGTTAATCGAAATCTGGCCTCCCAGCATGTAAAAATTTTCCAGAAATTCCAATTTGGTGAATTTCCACATTTTTGTAGGCTAAAATAAGCACTATTGATTGGAATATATAGATCTATTGATATGGAAAAACTGCTTCTCTCCCGCCAGACCCTTCAACGTCAATATTACAATAAAAGAACCTGGACAATCCCACACCCTGACTTTAACTTTTATAATTTCCAGGTGTAGGATTAAATATTCAGTATTATAGTTTCTTTATAGTATGGGATCACGTTAGGTTGGTTTGAGAAGTTGTCATTAGGACTCTTATCCAACGCAACTCTTTTATTTTTCATATGCCTCCGCTCCTAACGTTGCTCCGTCTAAATAGGGATACCAATAGGGAGGACCCTATCAAAAATCCGGTCTTTGGGGAGACTTTGATATACAATGGTAAGACTTTCCAAAGTCTCAATAGACTTGATATAGTATTCCTAAAGTCTATCTGAGACTATATGAAACTTTGGGAGGCTTGATGAGACTTTTACTACAGTATCAATATTAATAGATCGTCCAATGTCTCACCATACAGTGCCGTGAATCCAGCACATAATCACGGAAGTCGACAACCATAGTCTTCAAACGTTGACACGGTGAATAGCCTTGCACCCCCACCAACGAGATTTCCGTGAAGTCCATCTCCCCGAAATGAGCGTACCTCAGCTCAGGTGCAATACACAGTACCGGTGCGTGTTGCAGCTCCTCTTTTAACCATTTGCCGTCGAATAATTCAAATCAGTACAGTAGTGGCACGAGCATCACAAAAACATGGCAGTGTCCAGCGTGCACGTACGAGAACTCATCCTCAATTATATTATAATATAAATAAATAAATACACTATACATACTATAGGTATATGTTACAGCATTTATTAAATAAACTTTGTTTTTATTTACTTGCCATTTTCAAATTTGCACAGACCTAGTGAATTGAGATTTTGAAAGACTAAAAATACACTTTGAAAAATCTAAACAGCAAAATTTTGAATTGAGACTATGAGAGACTTTGGAGAGACCATGATGAGGTTAACAAAACTGTCCACTAGAAAGTCTAACCTTAGTCTATTTCAGTATACGCATAGCTTCAAATTGAGACTTTAAATACACCATAAAATAAACTATGGGCAGACTTTGGCAAAGTCTAGTCAAAGTCCTGGATTTTTGATATGAGACATTCAGATTTTTCTATGCCTCTGGCTAATTAGGAATATAAAGTTACGTATAAGAGCCCATCAAAGAAGCCTTTGACTGATTGGGCTCAAAATTGACAGGCATTAATCAATGTTCGACGACCGGGTGGTTGAGTGGTTAGCATACTAGCCTATCATCCACTAGGTTGCGGGTTCGATTCCCGTACCTGCTTCTGCGTTTATTTGAACTAGAAAATTGATTTTCAGTTTGTAATAAATCTGCATCATCGATATTTCTATAAAAAGAACACAGAACAGTCAGTCTGTGAAATATGCATACACCTACTACCATCTACAATTATATGACCTATGATTTTGATGGTATATGTGTGTATTTAAGGTTAGTCAGTTTCCTTGCAGCAAAAACTGAACATGACTTTATGGGCTCAATGAGCTGGTAACTCGTTAGCATAACCATTAAAGTTGTGGTGGTTCGGAATCCACTATAAGCTGTAGGTCCACTAATACCTAAAAAGTTTTCTGAAATATGAGGACTCACCTGGTCCCAATAGGGTACCTATAGGCCTTATTATTATATTATTATTATTAATCAATGTTCATCTCCAAATTTTTAAAACAATTTACTAATAAATGTGTGATTTATACAGATTTTCTTCAAATGGCAGAAACGAATTTGGTGTTAATTGATCTTCCTGACCAAAATTACCAAAGATTCTATAGTCTCTATAAGATTCTATAGTCGGATTTAGAGCGATTTTATCGATAAAATTACGAAAATTTGTATGGGAGCACACAAAAGCCTTTGTCAGATTGAGCTCAAAACCAATAGGTCTTAATGCACTATTAAAAGCTCCTTCTGCCCAATTTACAGCCATATCGGGATTCACGTTTTTGAGTTATTGTGTGTCAAAAAATAGACAACAAAATAACAATTACCGGATTTTTATGGGAGCCCAAAGAAGCCAATTGGGCTCAAAATCAATAGTTCTCAGTTTCTTTTACAAAAAAAATCCAAATCGAAGTTCACGTCTTTGATTTGGGCGATGTCGATTTTTGTACCCATTCCGATACTTGAACATTTTAGAAGTTGAATTAAAAACGTATAGGAAACCACAAAGTTGATTATATAGCTTTTTTTTATTTATCGTATATTTTGTGATAGGAACTGAATTAAGATTTCGATAAACATGATATGTGTCAATTTTGAAAAGGATCAGAAAAGTATTTACAGAGCTATCCAAGAAAGTCTGGTAATTGAAAGTAACAGGAATGGATAATATTGTCCTAAATTTAGCATTGGAACTGTTTTAGGCACTTACCAATAGCATATGTTCCACATTTGAGCTCATTTCGTTCACTCGAACTCAAGAATTCTGGAAGTTTCTGGTACCATCAGATCCCGATGTCCCAGAGTCAAAATTTTTGAGGAACTGTTATTAGATACCTACCAAAAGCTTAGCTGCAAAACTGAGCTCATTTCAATCAGCAGAGCTCAAAAATCCTGGAAATTCCTGGTAAACAGGAGTCTACAGATCCCGATGTCCCAGGGTCAAAAAATTTTACGAATTGTTCTTGGATACTTTCCTCAAAATTATGTTCCTTATTCCAATCCAATCATTAGAACTCAAGATTTATAGAAAATTCTAATTGTTTTGTCATGTGACTCGATTCAACTCATTAGTGAACTCGTCCTTACTTTTGTTAAGAGGAACCCGCAAACAAAGTTTCAGCCGTATCGGTTGAGAATTACGGGAGTTATTGCCAGTTCGATGGCAGATGCATTGATACACAGACAAACACAGACATTTTTTGTTTTTTCCACGTTTCAGACCATTTGCACCAGTTTTCCCAAAGAAGCAAAATCTAAAACTTGGCTTCTTCTGCACTTGTTCTGTCTGTGTGAACAGGCTTAATTTGCTGAAAGGTTGCAGACCACCACAATTTGGTCAGGCTGTTCATTTTTCTAAAAAGAACTGATTTTCGGCTCAGTTATAGTTAGTCACTAGAGCCTTAAGATGGAAAGGGAGAAAAAAATAAAGCAAGACAATCTAAAACTTTGCGAAGTCTCCTTGGGCACGAGCGTTTATTGCGGATGGAAATCAAAATGGACTAGACAATATTTTTCTATTGCGTATGATATAAAAAAAATTGGAATGACCTCTAAGAGCGCTTAAGCACCG
This sequence comes from Mochlonyx cinctipes, assembly GCA_001014845.1. Classification (NCBI taxonomy): domain Eukaryota; kingdom Metazoa; phylum Arthropoda; class Insecta; order Diptera; family Chaoboridae; genus Mochlonyx; species Mochlonyx cinctipes. The sequence continues at coordinate 15,731 of JXPH01017443.1, forward strand.
ATGGAAATGGGTCAATTTGGAACAAAAAACTGAACTATTGTGAGCATGCTATAGTAGAATGCAGAGTTCAGAAAATGTTAGAAAAATATTAGCACGAGCCCTTTCGGGTTGGCATGTACCACTGAAAATTGGTCAATTTAAACCAAACTATTCTAAGGTGATACATACCTATTAACTTGTGCAGGTCGTTGATTAGTTTAAAAAGTTTGAGACGATACTCAAGGAGGACTAATACCGATGCAAGTTGGTTAACTTGGACCAATGTTTTTGTTTACTTTTGAACTTCTTGAACTGAAAAGTACAGTCTTTGCTCCACTTTTCTCATTTTGACCAAATTAACATTTTCGACCCTTGCGGCTTTAATTTTTTTAACTCTTCTCAAAAATATTCTATTCAAGGAGATTTAAGAGCTGGCAAATAAGAAGTTCCAATATTGATTTTGAGCGACTAACGCCACATAGCATCCACCCAACATAGGGCGTTGTTCTGTTTTTATGAAAATCTGTAAAGGAAGCTTTTGAAAAAAATTACGTCACGTGGTTCTGACATTTTATCAGAGATATAGACGTTACATTATCCATTATTTGTGGTGTAGAGACTTCCATTTTCGTAACTGCCTTTGTGGCTTGATTGGTTAGAGTGTCTGTGTATCAGTCAGCAGTGTACGGGTTTACATCCGACCGTGTAGATTAAATAAACTTTCGTTTTTCATCGTTGTCGAGAAGTTAGATTGCTTTATGTGCGCTAATTAATGAATAATAGGGTAAACAAGATGATTTCCGACATCTATCGTAAGAGCCATGCTATCAAAAATATACTTGCTGCAAAAACTTAAGTATATAGAAGGCATTGAACACAACTTGATGGTCTCAATGAACTAGTAACTCGTTAGTATAACCATTAAACTTGTGGAGGTTCGAAATCCATTATAAGCTGTAGGTCCA
>JXPH01017449.1:10886-26616 GCA_001014845.1 Mochlonyx cinctipes
TCCACTATAAGCTGTAGGACCACTAATACCTAGAAAGTTTTCTGAAATATGAGGACTCGCATGGTCCCAACCCAATAGGGTACTTATAGGCCTTATTATTCTTGTGTAATTCCTGTGTATTTTAGACAATCCAAAACCTTTTTTGAATGTACTTATATAAGAAATGAACAAGATTGACCCACGTACACAATAATCTTGTTTAATTCTTTTGTAATGTTCAACAAGGTTCTATATTGGGGCCCTCGTTGTTCTCCATCTTCATCCATGACCTTCCTGATTGCATCTTATTCTCAACATAGCATCTGTTTGCTGACGATTATCAAATCTACAATTCTGATAGTCTTAAAGATGCATAAATTTCGAGGGTAAAGTTTAGTATTTGAACCAGTCCGAATAGCCAGGTATAACTACCCTGCAAAAACTATCCCAAACGATAGACTTTACAGCAAAATCTACTAAAAAATGATTAAAAAATTTAAAAAAAATCTGAATATTAAAAAAAAAAACTTTTGAGTACAGGTATGTTCTCGTTAATTGGAAGTCGCTCGAGACTGTCTTCCCATTAAAGAGCAGAAATTACATTGATCAAGATGGCAGAGAAAGTAATTTTTCCTCGTTAATTGGAATTTCGTCCAATTAACGAAAAAATTCCATAGAAAATTCGTATTAACGGAGGTTCCAATAAACGGGAATAGACCGTAAAAAATATAAAGAATGTTAACTTTTTTTTTAAATCTGCTTATTTAAAAAAAAATAAAAAACATTTTTTGGTACTTGCACGTGGTAGTTCAAGGGCGCGAAATACAGAAAACGAGATAAAATACCTAACCCTGTCAAAAAAAGCAGTAATCCTGCTGAAAAAACAAAGACAAGTAACCCTACCAAAGAAACAGTAACCCTAACGAAAAAACATACATTTGTAAGATTCTGGGATGCAAATGTTGACAGTTTAAACGATAAGGAATTTAGGTCTAATTTATTTAAAAAAAATAATTAAAAATAGTAGAGTATTTTTTTTCTACTCGACAAAATTGACCTGGCAATTGATTTTCAAATTTGGTTGTCAAAAATTCTAATAGGATTTTTACTTTTTTAGAGATCCAATAAAAACCCTTTTCTGCCCTATCTAGCCTCCAGACTTCTTTCCCGTAGTAAAAACGAAAGAAACGAATTGAAAATTTCACTCACCAATTTTTCTTCCCAGAAGTCATCAAATTTCCATATAAAAATTCATTCAATTATTATATTCCAATGTATACACAACTGAAAAGCAATTTTCTCGTACATTTTTCAGCCAAACAATCACAAAATACTCATAGAAAATGCCTTAAAAACAAACAGAATAAAATAGAATGGAATGTTATAAAAAGAACATCCGTTCTTTATTTATCTCATGGGCCATAAATTTCTGTACTAAATCATCGTTTTCATTTCATTTTTCTCTTCAAAACAAAATTTCGACTCAACTCAAAACTCTACGACTGGTTGGAAATAACTGACGATGATATACACTAAAAAATTCAAAAACAATGAAGAAAAATGGTTGTCAACGTTGCTGATTTAAAAAAAAAGTCGCTCGATATTTTAATAATGATGATAATGATTATGTGAGTGATGTGCACTGCATATACAAAATAAAACAACACGACACATCGCATCATCATCAAACTAAACGATGCTCCACATATTGATTAAATAGAATGCCTGGGCTGGGCTGGGGGCTGATGGCAAACATAAAAGAGGGTTTCGTTTTCATTTTCATTACCTACACATGATAAGACATTGTCATTAAAATTATTATCATATGATGTGTTATTATTTATTATCATTTTCATATGGTTTTGAGATAAATTGCTCAGCTCATTATATGGATGCATAAAGCTTATTATCAGTTTTCTTATTTTTTATAGACGTCTTCTTTTAAAAATATATAATGAAACAAACCAAACGTAATTTGATATATCAATTGAGGTCTGCCTGCCTTTTGCCTGCGCGGAGAATTTTACTTTTATTATCATATTTTTTTCTGCATGTTTGTTTAAGAAATTTAGCTAAATTTATTTAAAAGACCTCCAGGGAATGCGGGGATTGAAAAATGAGATTGTTTTGCATTTCTCTTTCAACATTTTGTTTATATTTCTTTGTATAAATTGCATGTGTAGAATTTTATTGTTGTTTTATCATATTCTGTCTGAAAAGTATTTAGAGATTTATCCAAGAAAGTTTGGTAATTGGAAACAGCAAGAACGGATGATATTCTGTCCGAAGGATGGGGGCCAGGTGGCTCGATGAGTTAGCGATGATACTGTCCCAAGTATAGCATACTATAGGACCTGTTCTTAGGCACCTACCAAAAGTTAATATTCCAAATTATAGCTCGTTCTGATAACTAAAAGTACTAAATTACAAATTTTTCAACGTTCTACGTCATTGACACATCTGGGTCCTGGGTTCAAATCCCGGTGGAGCCATGTCAACTTTATTTGCAAAAGGTTTTCAATATTGCGTGACAAGTCTGTCTAATTAACCGTAACTAGTATCGAGAGACAAAAAAATCTTAAATCATAGTGACGTTTATTGGACTAGGTTCCAATGTCATTGAAGATCTGCAAAGTATAGGAGCTATTCCTAACTGATGCGGTCTTCACAAATTTTGTACTTGCGCTGGTTACTGCTTAAAAGAAGAGAGAACATACCTCGGTATGATAGTCCCTAGTCACATCCAAGTCCCCATTACTATAACACCAGATAATTTAAATGCTTATAAAAACCCCCAATTAATGCCGTAGTCCTCATCAAGGATAGTTTTGGGAGTGACGTTGGCGAAAAACAAAAAGGGCAAATATTGAGATGGTTTGGAGTTTTTTTTTGTTCAAATGATAGCCTAACTAATTAATAGTGGTCACGTTGTGAAACGCTTGGAAGAGTTTTAGGGTTAAATCAGGTATTTTCCACAATATAAAAGAAAGCGGGACATGAGCAAGACCAGCGTCAGAAGACGCTGATGAAAAGAAAAGAATAAGGAATAAAAATAAAATGTAAAAAAAAACTTTTAAAAATGCCACTTTTTTATGTTCTCAAGTTTTTGAAAGTTGGAATGCAAACTAAAACAAGGTTTTAGTGACAAAAGCATTCCATTTTCAAAAATTTAGGAACATAAAAAGTTGGCATTTTAAAAAGTTTTTTTTACATTTTATATTTATTTAACTGTTTATTTGTGGCNGCATTCCATTTTCAAAAATTTAGGAACATAAAAAGTTGGCATTTTAAAAAGTTTTTTTTACATTTTATATTTATTTAACTGTTTATTTGTGGCCATACGTTTTCATTGAAATCTTCGTTAAAGTTAAATGGTGGAAGTGCCCTCAATCGTTGCATTTCTTGAAAGGATTTCAAGTTGCACACTCCCTTACCATTTAATTTATTACAGTCGATGCTATCAATTTGTAATCCGTTAATAGACCTAACCCTACTCAAGGCAAATGTATGCTTGCCCTGGTGCAAAGAGTTTACTGCCAAGGTAGAGTACAGCACTATCACAAGTAGTTCCTTGTAGCTTAAGTACAGTTGAGGCCCAACTAATGGGGTAGCATTCGCCTTTCTGTATTCCCATACTCAAATTTGGCCGGAAATTCGACAACGATCGGTTCAATCTTATGGTTACCTACAGTTCCATCAAATTGAATTTGTAGAGATGGGATGTCTCGGCTGTAGAGTTGGCCTCGTCGATATAATGGCAGAATTATTTCTATAATTTTTCCCATAGCCCCATTGACCAAACCTTTACTCGTATCTACATTGTATCGTAGCAGCACTCGCGCTCCTCGAAATATTTTAATATCTTTTTAGTAAGCTACCCTACCCGTCTTATTGGTGTCGTTTGGTATAATCTTGTCAAAATCTACGATGGATTATATTGATGAGGCTAAATGAAATGCCGTTTTAGGGCACATTTGAGGCCCTGTGTCCACGGGGAGAGGTCAAAGTGGCCAGTATTGGTATTTGACGCCTAGGGTATTCGGTTCTTGGCTTACTGTTCAAATTTCAGCCTCCTTGCTCATACGGTTAAGGCGCTAAGTGAAATGCCATTTTAGGACACATTTGAGGCCCTGTGTCCACGGAGAGAGGTCAAAGTGGCCAGTATTGGTATTTGACCTCTTGGGAATTCGGTGCTTGGTTTACTCTCCAAATTTCAGCGTCCTAGCTTATAAGGTTGAGGTCCTACAGGCTTTCTAACATTGGGAATAGAAGGGGTTGAAAACATATGAACCCCAAGTGAAAAAGAATAAAAAGTTGGTAAAAAGAGCCAAGGACAGTAAAAAGCGTCATTCTGTAGAAGCTACGCTAATTAGAATCTAACCACATCTCCCTAGGCTGGTTAGTAAACTTCTTTTATTGTATGAATTTCTCCGGTATGCAGTCTACGGTTGTGGTAGGCGCACCGATCATTATTTTAATCTTTTCTGCGCTTACAGATTCGACGCTAGCCTCCTCAAGTCTAGAGAAAGTTGGCAACATAATAACGAGTAAAATGTATCTGTATAACGGAGCGATTCTATATACTTTACAGAATAATGAAGTGACCCAATTTAAAACTTTGATTGCTTTATTTCATCAATCTTGTGGCCCAAGTAACCCAATTACAAATAACTCCCTTTTCGAGTAAGACATGAAAACGCGCTAGAACTCCGTTAGAACTCCATACATGATTTTAGCAACCTAACGTCTTTCTCATGGCTCATAGAGATGAAAATGAAATCTGGGAACTTTGTGAGGATTACGGAAGAATATGTGAGATCTCCGTTAGAACTCCATATATTATTTGAATAATTTCATGTTTTTCTCTAGTGTGGTGTTCTAACGGGCTTTCTTATGAGTTTTTTGTAAGGTTTAAGGTGAATCGGGTCCAGTATGATTGCCCGAATAACATTTGCCCGAATAACTTTTGTCTGAATGGTACGTTTGTCCGAATAACATTTGCCGGAATTGTACGTTTGCCCGAATAACTTTTGTCCGAATGAATTTTTTAGTGCATAGCCCTATTAAGAGCCCATTTGAAGGATCACCCTTCTTTGAAAAGAAGTTTCGCCATAGTTTTGACTTGAATATTTTGTTTGAATTACGATTTTAAGGCATTGCGGCCGCTTAAAAACATGACAAGGTATACCATACCAACCAGGCATTATATTATAAGTTTTTAAAATTCTCAAAGCCTTCCTTGCAAGTATAATCATAAGTGAATGATTCTGCTCATCAGTGTTTGATGAGTGCAGTTAATTTTAGATGCGGCATCATTGAAACATAGCTCAGTTTTATTTATATGAAAAACGTGTATAGTTAGATTATGCTGTATATAATGTATAGTGAAATAGTGTAAAGTTGAACAATATAGTATTTTGTTGTCAAGTTATGTATGTGTTTCTTACTTTAGATGTTACAAGATAATATGTTGTATGTTATTTATTTCCTAAAAACCCTTGTAAACGGGGTTTCTTGGGTACAGGTTGGCACAAAAGAAATGATACGTTTCACGTTTGAAATTACACTTTATTAAGTGATCAAATTTTTAATTCCACGACAGTTTTTCTGAGCCGAGTGCATTGTCTTTTAGCTCTCTCCTACAGCGCCTCCTTCCTCCTAGTATGTCCTCTCTACTTCAATTAAAAAACAAAAACTAAACACTATAGTAATTACCCTCCAATTAAGGCAATTGAGGCTTAGGCCAAAGTTGCCTTACACCCTTAAAAGTATCAAGGCTCATAGCAGGGTCGTATATATTGTATCGGCTGTTCTTTAGCAGACTTATCACACAATATTGAAAATCCTGTTTCAATTAAAGTTGATATGGCTCGTCGGGATTTGAACCCAGGTACCTCGATGTTCCGATAAAGTAGAGCGATAGCGACAACGCTCTAGCCCATCGAACCACCGATGCCGAGGAGAGTTCAGGGCAAAATCTATAAATGTCCATTTGATACGATGGATATGGTCAATTAACGAGAAATGCCTCAGGAAAGCTCACAACCAACTAAAAGAGGGTTTGGTAGGGGTCCACAAGATTTTTTGAGATGCGGCAACTGAAACATTATGTTTAGGATGTTTAATCAAGAGCTTGTTTGAACAAATTTCTAAAACTTTTGTCAAAAAAGATCTTGTGTTTTATAAATAAGATCTTACTTTTAGGAAACAAGACAGCAAATAATTTTCATTAAGAAAAATTTTGTCCTGTAACTTAATTTTGTATGTGACCAACATTCTTTCTATTAAACAATATTTGTTTACCTTGTTTCTCCCAACTAAACTTAAACAAGATACTGTTTCTCCCAACCTAGTCGACAAACAAGTTTTTCTCAGTGTGACATTGCGTGACTTCACGATATATCGGTGCTGCCTGTGCTACATTAGCACATATGCGATAAATTTGATTCTGGTAAAGTCGATAGCTGACAATCTCTAAACGAATATGAAACTTTGAAGGATAATGTATGCCTTAAATTATATATTCACCACCAATTTTGCGTCATCTTGGCTGTGAAACCACATGCCGATGATGTTATTATATTTAGTTAATTATTATTAACGCTTATAAATTTATGGCGTCATTATAACATAACTCCATATATGTATAATAAATAAAAAGAAATATTAAAACAATAAATCAATTAATTGCTTTGTTATTGTTCCGTTTCGTATACGTATAGCGCTAGAGAGTTATCGATAATGGCTAATTAAAACCTTAAAAAATCGATATTTTTCTCATTTTGTTTGAAATGAAATGAATGAAAGTGTGAATTATAATTTCACTTTCTGTAGCACCTGAATCTAGATCTACTGTGAAAGCATCACCAGTACGTAGAACTTTTTCAAAGCGTAATTGGTAATTTCCGGACTATTAGGCGACTCAACGATTCGATACAAAGTTGTTCTCTTTTATATGTTTTACGAGTTCGTTTTGATTTTTTGTTTTGTTGGTTAACAAATTAATCCGCCTTCAACATCTACTATATGTGTAATTGTGATGTTAGAGGTACGGAAATGTTGGTATACGGGTGTTGCTGAATAATGAACAATTATAATATCACATTTTTAGTCATAGTGTACACCACAATTGTCTCTTTCCAAGATGTAGAAAGGTACCCGAGTGTTGCCTGATTATCTGAATCAATCAATTTCTAAAAACTTTTATAAAATTGCAAACGGTGGTATGAGAGTCCACATGCCCTGACTTATTTCTTAGCTGGGAATAAATATATTTGGAGTGCAAGAGCCCAACTATTTTTAGATTAACCAGTAATCATTAGTTGTTCCCGTATCAAGTCGAGCAATCGAAATGAAATGAACTCTGTGCTATCTGAATGTATCATAAGTCAAACGACAGACACTTTTAGGCGTCTGGTTTTGAGGGGAGAGGGTTGGGGATCATTCTCATGGATGTTGTCTTTTCACTGAGATAAACGTAGAAAACTATAAAGCGGTTTATATAGCTTTTCTTCTTTATAATAATATAACATATAATAAGGCCTATTGTACCCTATTTGGACCAGGCGAGCCCTCATATTTCAGAGAACTACTTTGTAGGTATTAGTGGACCTGCAGCTTATAGTGGATTCCGAACCACCACAACTTGAATGGTTATGCTAACGAGTTACCAGTTCATTGAGCCCATCAAGTCATCATGTACAATTTTTGCTGCAAGGAAACTGATTAACCTCTTCAACATGAATGCCATTCGAACGCCTTCTATCCCATACTTAAGTTTTTGTAGCAAGTATATTTTTGATAGCATGGCGCTGACGATACATGTTGGAAATCACCTTGTTTACCCTATTATTAATTAATATTAGCGCGCCCAAAGTAATTTACCTTCTCGACAACGAGAAAAAACGCATGTTAATTCAATCGCCACAGGTCGTATTCAAGTGATTGGAATGAGCTCAGATTTGGAATATAAGATTCTGGTAAGAAGCCAAGAATAGTTCCTAAAAAGTTTGACCCTGGGACATCGGGATATGGGGTCTTCTGTGTATCAGGAACTTCCAGAATTCTTGAGTTCTATGATCGGAATGAGCTCATATTTGGAATTATAAGCTTATGGCAAGTGCCGAAGAACAGTTCCTGTGCTAATTTTGGGATAAAATTATCCATTCCTGGTGCTTCCAATTACCAGAAATTCTTAGATAGCTCTGTAAATTATGTTAAAATGCTAATCTACTTTGTGGTTTCCTACGTTTTTACAATAAAAAACTGCACACTATGCACAACCCTGTATAGTGAATTTGACTGGGCTTATTGGCGAAATTACTGTGAAAAGTACGAAGAAAAAGATCCGGGACTTCTGATGGAACATCATTCCATTGAATTAAAGCTCTGTTAATTACATGAGTTCTCAGAATCCCCTAATCTAAAAAAGGTTCATTTCAAATTACAGGTAATCTCTCAATAATCTTTTATAAATTTACACGAAGCAAAAAGATAAAGTCTCCCAATCCCCAATCCAAATCCAAAATCCCAACAAAAAACTCTAAGCTATCTCCTCTTGTAAATACATTCTACCTAAATCCAATTTCTCCATACCCATCCAAGCCGTGTAGAATTTCGAATCGTGTGTGATGAGATGAGATGAAAGTAAAGGTTAAAAGATCAAATCCAATCAACACGGAGCAGCTAAAGCACATGTTGAACATTTAAATTCAAAATATTCACAAAATAACAAATGAAGAAAAAACATCCAGAAAATTTTCAATAAACATTCCAATGAGATTGAACGAAATTTACTGCATGCAATTCTTATACATATTCACATTTTTTTCTCGCTGATCTGATCATGAGTTATGCTAGTGATGTTATACATTATGATGTAGATTTATGAATTTTTAATGCATATTTTTCGCCCAATAAGAATAAAAATGTTGGAAACCATAAAGTGGATTATATAGCTTTTCTTCTATATTTTATTTGAAATTCGACAAAAATATGTGCAAATTTTGAAGGGGATCGGAAAATTATTTACAGAGTTATCCAAGGAAAGTCTTAATTTGAAGTACTGGGAATAAATAATATTCCAAATTTGAGCTAAGATCCTGATGTCAAAGAGCAAAACTTTTTCAGGGCCTATTCTAGGATTCTTACCAGAAGATTATGTTCAAAATTTAAGTTCATTCCGATCAATAGAACTGAAGAATTTTCTGAAAGTTCCTGGCACATATGCAATCTTCTTTTTTTTCTTTTTCTCTAATTTTAAGCACAATCAAATGTAAATAACTACAGTATCAATGCTATGTAAATATTGTAATTTCACTGGATACGACCCTGATATGAGCTTGCTCTTTTGGGTTTTTAGGAATAAAGAACATAACATAACATAACACATAGGAGGCCTCAGGTCCTGATGTCCCAGGGTCAAACTTTTTTAGGAACTGTTCTTGTATACTACCAAAAGATTATGTCAAAAATTTGAGCTAATTCCAATCTATAGAATTCAAGATTTCCTGAAAATTCTGTTGAGTTTGTATGGGGGCTTTTAGACCCCGTGGCCCGGGCCCATCAACGAATTCGTTCTTACTTTTGATGGGAAAAGCCTTCATACAGAATTTCAGCCAAATTGGTAGAGAATTAAGCGAGTTATCGTGCTGACACACAAACACAAACGAAAATTGTTTTTCGGGTTTTTCGCGTTTTAGACCATTTGGAGCCAACTTTTCTCGGGGAACCAAGATTTTTAAAATTTTACTGAATACATAAGCTTTTCTTTTCTATCTATAGATATGATGAGAGAAAGAAAGAAAAATAAAAAGTGATTTTATATAAATGCCGGATTTAAAACACAACAACAGAAGAGAGAAGGAGAGGCAGACGAGGAGACGCATCTGTGTATTACTGCTCAGCATCAATCATAAATACTCTTTGTCAGATCATCATTAAGTTAAAACTGAATTCATTATTAAATGCATCTTTCATCTATTTAGATGTTCATTTAATTGTTCCACATAAATTAAATCTTCATGTTGGTGCTCCATATATTTATATTTTAATAGCATTTGATAATCAAAACATCTGCTCTTTTAGAACTTTTTCTTAATTTTTCCTATCCATGCATATAGAAAAGACAATCACCCAGGAGGTATGATTGAATAGCGCGTCTGTCTTACAACCTGAATGTACAGTTGGGTGGATCGATTTGGAAATTTTGCCATTAGGAAACCTGAACCCTCGTAAAAACTTGTATTTTGGTCCCAATAGTACCACTGAATTTTATGGGATTTTTAAATGACGTTAGGAACCCGCACCACCGGTAAAAAGTTTTCCGGTCCCATAATATACAAGAATGAAATAAAAAGTTTTAAAAATTTTTGGTTCGTTTGTTGGGCAAAATTAAGAAAATGTAACTCAAAAATTTAAAAAACAATATTTTTTGACTTTGTACTTTGCTTTTTCTTTGACCTGGCTATGCTATGCCACAAAAAGCGAGGTATGTAAGGCAAAATCAAAGACGTTTCGCATAAAAGAAAGAAGGTTGGCTTGAAGATCAACGTCGAAAAGACAAAGCACCTTGCTATAAACAGAAATAAAGCTAGCGATTTTGAGATTGACGGTAAAATCGTCGAATGCGTCGAAAAATTTACTTACCTTCGCAACAAGATCGCTAATGGTGTTACCGACGAAGACGTTCGAAGCCGCGTTAACACTGCGAGAGAAAGATTCTATGTGCTAAATAACATCTGGCGCACAGTTCTTATATCAAAAAAGACCAAGCTTCGACAATTTCGAAGTCTTACTATCCACACTGCTGTACGCGTTCAAAACATGGAATGTGACTGAATCAGTCAGCAATAAAATTCAGACATTTGTCAAATCCTCCGGATGAGAAGGGTCTCCAAAGATTACTAACACTGAATTATGGCAGCAATGTGGTATGACTAGTATGGAGATAGAAATCAGGTGACATTAACTTGGATGGATCGGCCACGCGCTACAAAAAAGCTCAACAGAGCCCGGATCAGTAGCTAAAGAAGCTTTACAGTACTGCCTTCGGGAAGAATCCAGAGTTGGGTGTACGCAACGATAAATGGGGTGACGTAATAGCAACCGCAAGGAACCGAATGGAATAGGACAATTGATCAGCTGTGTCTCGTCAGGGCACCATAGGGCTTTAAGTAAGTAAGTATTGGGGCCGAAAAATTTTGAACCGGTGGCGTGGGGTCCAACCGACATTTAAAAAATCTCAAAAAATACCCAAAATACATGTTTCTGTGGGAGTTTACGTTTCCCAAATGGCGCTTGAAATTCCACCTTATAAAATTGATCCACCGTAATGTACCAATATCGCCTTTCAAAAATAGTAAAAAGAACTATTTTAAAAGGTAGTAGGTTTTTTTAGAGAAAATAATGTTTTGTATGTTAATTCTCTGGGCACCTTCTCATACTAGGGCCCCTCCTTTCAAAAACTGATGTGTAAAGCACTATTTTAAAAGGTTTAGTGAGTCTTTTATAGATACATATTTTTGAGTCAAAAAGGATTAAACACTAAAATATCGATTTTAAATGGACTTGACTATAGAACTAAGGAAGCAATGGAACAAAGTTTCTTCTAACATTGACTGAGTAAGGGAACATATTAATTATTTTGCAGTTCGTAGTGGTTTGAATAATCATGTCAAACTTGACCTTCTCATACATACATAACTAATTTAATATCTGGCTGAGAATTTGATTAAGGTTGAGCGTTATGATAGTTCGGAACCCACTATAAAGCGTAGGTCCTGCACTCTCATCTCATATATCCTGATCCTACCAACTATCATTTCCTTCTACTTCTGTTAAGAGTTAGGCTACTTCTTTGTATATTGACTTTGCGATACTTGGTGACATTAGGCAATATCGTCTTCAAGGCGACTTTTTTGCACATTAGGTTTTTATTGATGACCTACCTTTATTATCTGTGATGGGCAAGGCCAAAGGTCAAGTAAGTCCCAATTTAAGCAAGTATTTGTACCGTCCTTGCCCAATGTCGCTAACAGCCACCTAGGTAGTGTGCCCTCTATTTAATGTGGAATGTGGAATCCACCCTGACTAGGTTTTACATAGCTTGCGATAAATACATACTATATATGCCAATGACGTCTCTATTAGCGATAAATTTACATTTGGACCGCTAGTCGTTCTGTACTAGAGCGAGTAATGGAAATTATGAGTCCATCTACGCAATCTAAATATATCAGGAGGAAACAAACGCTATAAACAAGCTTAAACTCGATAACAGGTATACTGTTAGACGTCTGGTTTAGTGAGGTGGTTATGCAATAGGTCATTGTCATGGATGTCCTTACTTGCATGTCATTAGTCTTCGTGAGTACGTGATTTATGGCATATTGCAATAGTGGATGAAGTCGATTTGGGTTTTAGTGAAGGTCTATGCTCCATTATTGATGAGTAAGGTCGAAGGTCAAGTAACTCACAAGCAGTCCCTTCTCAAATTTTAAGCAAGTATTTGTACCGTGTTTGCCCAGCATTTCCTAATGAAAGAAATTCTGTTTATAAAAAATAAATCATAAATCCACCATATGCTTTACTCCATTTGTGTATACATTATTCCTTTCTAAAAGATTAAAGAAATTAAACTTTTTGGGATTGATTTTATGGCTTCTTGATGAACTACATTAATGCGGGATTCATATAATAATATCTGTCTTCAATAATAACATGATTCCAGAGTCAAGTTGACTTGACAAAATATTTATTTTTGTCCCTCAACAAAAAAATAAATTTAAAAAAGACTCTGCATAGGAATGATGTAACCTCAAGCTATCATATAACAAATATACATATTCTTTCTTGCTTTCTTTCTTCTTCTGTCTTCTTATGTATGCATATAATATTGGAAACTTGTTATACTACTAATAATGAACGAATTTCATTTCGATTTTGGTTGCGGATTATTTTCATATATTAGTTTTGGTGGCGTTGGGAAGCTTCTTTAGACATCATGCACAGCTCATGCAGGTATTTATACTTCATTGTAAAAGAAACCTTTATGTATACAAACAGACGTTAAATCCATAAAGCTTTCGCTTAGGACCGATGACCCTTAGTTGGGCACAACCAAACTGATGTTTTCAGGTATACAAGATTTGTGACTAGGTTCATGAAATAAAGCAGAGTTTCGAATTGAGTCACTTCAGTTATGCCGTAAATCTACAGAATCCCTTCGCTATATACACAGAGACGTTTACCCGTTATTTTTCTAGCTCACTCTAGAGTACAGACAACACCGAATCTGTAAGTAGAGAAAAATTAAAATAATAGTCGGTACGTCCACAAAACCGTGGACTGTGCACCGCAGAACTTTGAAAAAGAAAATAAACATACCGAACAGGCCTCTAACCTGTGGAAAATTGCTTGGGATGACGCGTTTTGTATGCCTCTCCTCGACTCTTTTTTCCTCGCTATTGTTCTTTCCTGGATGGTGGATTCCAAAATTTTATGATGGTTAATCTACAAGCAAATGCTCGAGCCTCATTTTGAATGTGTAAAGTTCTAAGTCTCAATATTGTTTCAATAACAGCCAATAAAAGTAGTACTGAAATTACCAGTACAGTGATGCCCTTACAGCCCAGCCTCTGTACAGAATAGGACGAATAATAATCGTTTACAGCCAAAAACACTGTCTCATTGCCCGACAAGCCTTTACAATTCTATTTTCTAAGTGTTGAGTCCAGCCTATTATCCAAAATAACTCACAGATACTTCACCTCATTCGCCATTGGCATTAGCACTTGCTGCTGAAATAGAAGGAACGTACTTCTTCTATTTTCTTACGCCGGGTAAAAAGAACCAGTTTTGATTTAATGCGATTGACTGAATGGCTCATAACCTGGCACAATTCTTCAACAGTCTGCAAGACAACTTGCATTCTGTCAAAAACTGTACTAACAAATCTGCCAACAACTAACAAGTCGTCTTTATTCTGACGACGATAATTATAAATTTGAGACCAATCGATTTAGGAATAAGATCCATAGATCCCCTTTTACATGAACCATGTGAGCTTTAGTGCCCTTCAATTCAGCATAGATTGCACGTCCTTTTAACATGCTACCAATCCAATTCACCACAACAGCATCAACTCCGTGATTTAAAGCCGCGAGTTTGATAGTTATGTATTAGATTATGGTGTGTAGTGTATTAGTATATTTTTATTTCAATAGTTTGGCAGTGAAATCAAGTCATACCTTTCAAACCGCAATCAATTCGTAGGTACGAACATTGATAAATCTGATACCTTGCCAGTTAATGCTGGTGTGCTGAAAGGGTCATTGCTTAGACCGTTTCTATTCTCATTATTTTTAAATGATTTGCTAGATGTCGTAGTTGATTGTTATTTCCTTCTCTATACTAATGACTTTCAGCTGTACAGTTTTGATATCTTTGAAAACGCTGATATTCTGGTTATGAAACTTAATAATATTTAAAAAATTATTGAATGGTCAAATAGAACCGGGCTAAAAATGAACACTGGTAAAACAGACGATAGGTAGTATATTATTACTGATAATGTCTCTGAAATTGTTCGTATTCATGTCACTGACACTGCTACAAACTATTCAAAGCCCGTGACTAATTTTGAAGTTATTTTTGATAATCACTTCGAGTGGAAAGACCAAATCGCAAGTAGAGTTAGAGAAAATATTGCATCGCATATGTCAGGGATAACTTTCATTGAAAAGAGGACAAATAATACTGCCAACGTTTAAATAGATGTTTTGGGCTCAATGGAATAGTAAAAGAATTGTATCCTGAATATAGTGTAACAATCTTAATATGCTGCAACGGAACACTTCAAAAAGTATCAGGCCTGATAAAGACTCTGTATTATGGTCTTACAGAATGTAAGAGGTGGTGGTGGGACTGTCATCATCATCATCATCATCAAATGTCTGTAGGAAAATATATCATTCCTAACACTCACTAGTTCATCTTAAAAATGTCACTCCCAAACCCATAAGATTAAAGCTTGCAAAACCTTTGATACTCCCCCTTTTTCAATATTGTGATGTTCTGTACGTTTCCGCCACTGCTTGCTTAATGCGCAAGCTTCAAGTTGTTTTTCATGCTTGCAGTAGGTATGTTTTTGGCCTACGAAAACATAGCCATATTTCGACCTATTCTAACTAATTCATTGACTGCATGTTCTCACAATTTATTATGTATAGACAACTTATATTAACTTTAAAGATTTCAAGCACTGGAACACCTATTTATGTTATAGCTCAATGCGTACCTGCCACCTATTTCTGCCACGTTTTAAAAGGAATTTCTATGAAAATTCTCTCAAAATTAGAGCTGTTCATTTATGGAATGCCCTTCCAAACCCATTGAAATGACCAACATTAATCACTTCAAAGCTGAGCTGAGCTGAGAGTATGTTGCAACCTTCAATTCATGAATTTTTTTTTTCTTCATTGACATTTAACTTAGGCTTTGACGAATTTATGTTACAGTTGTCTTAATTTTAATTCTTAATTTTATTTGAAAATGTATTTATGTGACTTTTGTATGTTTGTTATCTATTTATTTGATTAGTTNGCTTTGACGAATTTATGTTACAGTTGTCTTAATTTTAATTCTTAATTTTATTTGAAAATGTATTTATGTGACTTTTGTATGTTTGTTATCTATTTATTTGATTAGTTTTTATTAGTTATCAATGAGCTGGTAACTCATTAGCATAACC
>JXPH01017453.1:0-18000 GCA_001014845.1 Mochlonyx cinctipes
ACTAAACTAAACTAAACTAAACT
Source organism: Mochlonyx cinctipes (assembly GCA_001014845.1). NCBI lineage: Eukaryota > Metazoa > Arthropoda > Insecta > Diptera > Chaoboridae > Mochlonyx > Mochlonyx cinctipes. Next base: position 24 of record JXPH01017453.1, read on the forward strand.
AAATGGAAGCACCAATATGCAATGAAATTATCCTATTTTTGGGCACCTACCAAAACCCTTTATCCCAAATTTGGGCTCATTACTATCACTAGAATTCAAGAATTCTGGAAGTTACTGATACCTAAGAGTCTTCAGATCCCGTTGTCCTAGTATTAGGATCAAAATGTCTTAGGAATTATTTTTGGATGCTTACCACAAGATTATGTTCGAAATTTGCGCTCATTTCGATCATTAGAACTCAAGATTTCTGGAAAATTCTGGAGAGTTTGTATGGGGGCCCCACACCTTGTCGCCCTATTTGGCCCATTAGTGAACTCGTCCTTACTTTTGTTGAGAAATCGGTTAAGAACTACGCGAGTTATCGCGCATACAGACACACAACGACAGACGACAGACATACACACAGACTTTTTTTTTTTTTTTTTNTCAACTTTTGTGAGGACAGAAAGAATTCTAATTTTTCCGAAGATGTTATAACCTTTTCATCTATTAAATTGATAGTGATGAAATGCTAAAAAATACAAATGAGTGACATCACCCGTCTTTTGTATATTATTTTTTGTCTCGTAAGTTACGGGTTAATTACAACCGATTTACAGGTAAATTTGCCTTCTTATTTTTACTGTGTGTCATACAAATAAAGATAAGAACCTTATACCAGAAATACTTTGTTCAAATAGAAAAAATGCTATATTGATTTTGAGCAACTCTGCCATACTATGACAACGTAAGTAATGATTTTATCATAGGGTGTCGTTCTGTTTTTATGCAAATATGTAAAAATGTAACGTCCAGCTTTTGAAAAGAAAGTTTGAGGTTACGTGGTGCTGACATTTTATCGGAGAAATAGGCATTATATTATCCATTATTTGTGGTGTAGAGATTTTATAGGCGTTATATTGTCTATTAGTTGTCTATTGTGGCGGAATAGTAGCATTCAAAAAGTTATTTTGGGTTTGCCTAAATTCACTTGTACTAATTGTCAATGAATTCATTCACCTCTTTAAATTGATCACTGCTACAATACCTACAATTTTATCCCAAAGGTAGATTTTAGGACCCAAAAATAGCATCAGCTCGTATCCATTAATTTTAGGACGAAGACAGCACAAAATTGATTTCAGCAGAATTGGGATCACTTTTGGGTTAATTATTTTTAGAGTACTTAGAAGTATATTGCGAAGAATGAAGTGAAGAGAAAATATTACGCAAACATAAAAACTACGTAACATTAGCGTCATTATAACGTACTTCCGCCTGAAATTCGCAATTCTCATGGTACCTTTTAGCGTGAAAAAGACTTTAAAAATAAATACAATATTTTATCAGCAAATCTAAATCCCATGTAAATTTCCCACACAAAGTGAATACAAAAATAATAATTAATCTGTAGCAAAATCAAAAGTAAGAGTGGAAATGCGTATATTCAAAAGTGTTGTCGTAAATTAATGTTTTTCTTCCTGAACATCCTTTTTATTACATAAAAAATGGGAATATAAAAATAACAACGATGATTATTCTATGTGATTTTCCTCCTCATCATCTGGCTTTACAGCAGCCACAATTTTATCTTGAGTTTCCTCGCCAACCATTGTAAAGCTATGTTTCTTCTTCTTTGTCTTTTCTTTCGTTTTCTTCTTCTTTTCCGTAGCATTTTGTACATGATTGTTTGCGTAGACAGGAACTGGCGCTGACAGTTCAGACATGTACTTGAAAAATTCGTGGAAAAAGTTTTTGCGATCCTGCGTTTTTGCTTGAGCGACTCTTTGGGAAAATGTGTCAAAGACTGTGGATACGATTCCTTGATTTGCATCCTGGGGTTCGGTGGCGTTGAGAGATAATGAAACCTCCCCATAACTCTGCACTCGTTCATTTCTTATTTTTTCAATGTTTTCCAAACGTTTATGCATCGCGATCATACTGTTCTGCCAGAAATCTTTGAAATGTTTTCTGACACTATGATCTTCTCCAGGATCTGACCCTTGCACAGCATGTACAACTTCATTCAAATTTTGTCCACGGGTTGAAGTGAAGCCGTGGAACCATCTCAGAAATTCCGAAAATGTTGGCCTTGGTGCACCTCGTTCCGGTTCTGGAGCTGAGGTTGGTAAAGTGAAGTCAAAAGGATTTTCTGTTGTTGAAGATACTCTACGATGATGCAATAGCGGCCTTCTTCTCCTCCCTCTTCTACGTGGTCCACCTTCATCCAAAGCAGTTATAGAAGGTTCTGATTTGGTTGATGGAAGTTGTGCAGCATATGGGGATTGTGGAGCACCAACAATAGAAGCATTTCTTGGTCGCCGTCGTCCAAGAAGCAATCTTTGTCTTCCTCTTTTATTGACATGCTCTTGTTTGGATGAAGGGCGTTCCGCAACATTTTGGTATTTTGGAGCATGTCTTGGTCTTCTTCTTCGGAATACTCTTCTCCTTAACGATTTTTGCGGTTCTGGAGATTCTGTTGTACTTTGCGCATTTGTCTCGTAAGCATCTTCCAATGCCTTAAAAGTGTCAACTAAAAGACTTTTTGGACGAAGTCTATTTGGTCTATTCCGAAGCGCTTGCAAGCGTTCTCGATTATTTTTCCTTCTTTCAGCTGGAGTTTTCTCGAATTTGAATGGATCTCTTCCCTGATAAGGTTGAAACATGCGGTCATCATATGGGTTGAGGATTAACGGAATTTCGACAACATAATCATCTGTAGAAGGAACGCTAAAAAAAGTACAAAAATAAATATTTTATAAAAATAACTTAAATTTATTGCAGCATAAATATAAAAATGTGATGAGAAATAATAAAATATGCAATCTATGGAGCTGGAGCAGCAAACTAAAATTTCCCGAAACGCCGTCTTCCTCCCTTCATATGTCCGCCCGATACTTTCCCCATCACTAACTCGACTAGTTTCATGACCAGACGGTGAACTGCAAAGAGGGAGCGAATTAGTGTCTTTATAGTAATATTTTGAATTTAATGGCCTACTTGTGATTCGTGCCAGAGGACCCTGCACTTCAGGATTGTCTTCGTTATTCACAGATACTCCAACTTCTTCCTCAGAATCATCTACGCAATCTTCTGCCATTTTGAGATATTTGTTTTTGCAACGCTTTTTCGTAGACTCCACCATTTTATCCTCTAATGGTACTGCAACTAACATCAGTTCTTTTTCATGCTCAGATTTAGGTTCTTTCTCTTTTTTATAAAAATGTGGTTTTTGGGTCGTTGTTGTGGTAGTTGTTGTAGTCGTGGTTGTTGTAGTGGGCTTTTTGAGGTCTACTTTGGGGGGTTTTTTGCGATCCCTTCGTTCTCCTAAAACAGAAAATGTTCTTCTGCTATTTGGCCGTCCTTTGCTATCAGAAACATCTGCATAAGAACCTGTTGATATTGGCGAAAAAGGTTCAAAACTATCTCTCGAACTGTTTTCATTTGACGTTTTAGGTCTTCTTCCACGATCTTTATCTTTTCCTTCATTTGAACCACGCCCTCTTGGTCGTAAAGGAGCTCCTACAACATCTTCGTTTGATCGCAATCCTCCACGACCTCTTAGGCGTTTCAGAACATCACCTTTTTCAATTGAACCCAGTCCTTTTCGACGTTTNTTTCAGAACATCACCTTTTTCAATTGAACCCAGTCCTTTTAGACGTTTCAGACCATTGAGTGACGCTCCTACATCTTCATCGATTGATCGTGATCCTCCATGACCACTTAAGCGTTTCAGACCTTTTTCAATTGAACCCCGTTGTCTTAAATGTTTCAGACCATTGCCTCTTCCTCTTTTGAAACCTTTTCCCCACTTTAGAGCTTCGTTTGACCCTGCCCTTATTTTAGATCTTCTTGAGAAATTTCCATCCTCTACGGAACCTTTTCCTCTTTGCCTACGTCTCTTTAAACCGCCTCCAGAAATATTTAAAGCTTTATCGTCCTCTTCATTTTCAACTGGGATAGAGATCGCAACTAATTCATTTCCATCATCCTCTTTCTTCTCAAATGATCCTCGTTTTCTTCCTTCTCTTTCCTTTTTTTGTCTTGGAGTTGGTTTATTTCTTTTCTTTTCAGCTGCTGAATTTTCATCTTTTCCGTCATGGAAGATTGCAGGACTTGTCATAAAGCGATCATACCGGCTTCTATTTTCCAAATTCCGATCTTTTGTCAATGGTTTTAGTGGTTTTCTTTCTCCTGACCCTCGAATTTTTGATATTCGGCTTCTAAACGATTCGTTACTTCCACTTTCTTTCCTTTCTTTATAGTTTGGGGATGTTTCGAAGATTTTTGTTAATTTTTCTTCAACAGATCCTTTTTTTTGTTCAATAGTTTTTTTAGGATTAATCTCTAAATACCGATCGTTCATTTTTTTTTCTCCTGACCATCGATCATTGAAAATCTGATTCCAAGACGATTCTTTACCTTCAAATTCTTTATTTTCTTCATGCGTTGTTTTAAAGATGTTCGTTAACTTATTTTCGGAAATCTCTTTTGGATTAGAACTTCCAACTAAATTTTCTTTCAAATTTGATTCTACATTTTTTCGGATACCACCTCTAACCCAATCTGGTCTTCTTCTAGGAGTTCTTGCTCTGCCTTGCCTTCCTCCATAATCAAAGAGAACAAAATTATAGTTGATATGATTCCCGTTTGGGTTTTTTTCATGCTTCCCACCACTTCCAAACTTGTGGTAATCCCTGAAAATCATTGGGACACTAAACTCTTTCCCATTTTCATCTTTCAATTTAATCTCAACAATTTTATGAAATTTATCGCCGTGGCCAGCACTAAGTTCCTCTTTTACCACAGGATCTTCCACGAGACTCACAGATTCAACATGCAGTTTCTGAAGTCCATCTTCGAAAGCTCTCTTATTAATTTTCTTCTCCTCCATAATCTTTTCCAATTCCCTCCGCAAATAAGCGGAACTCTTCATATCTGCATACTTTGGCAATATATTGTGTCCAGCCCCATAGATCATGTCGATGAAGTGATCGAACAATTTAGATTTTTGAGACAAAGTCTCTCTGTTTTGGCTAGGGGTTCTGAAAAGTCTTCGATTTGCATACCTACTGTCGCCCTGTTGTCTTTTTGGACGTTCTATGTTGCGTTGCGTATCATCATCTTCTTCATCATCATCATCATTCTTATATTCATGCTCTTTTTGATGTTCTATATTCTGAAAGTCGGCACCTGTTAATTAGGAATTTTTATATTAGGTCTAGAGAAAAGTCTTTGGCTAGACTTTACTTACCTTTTGATCTTTTTCGTCTGTTGATCTTCGGTACCGCATTTTAGATTGATAGCCGTAATGTGGAGCATATTCATCACTGTAACCACCATGTCCTCCATGGCCGTAACCACCTGCGTGGCTGTAACCACCTCCATGACCGTAACCACCTGCATGACTGTAACCACTTCCATGACCGTAACCACCTCCATGACTGTAACCACCTCCATGGCCGTAACCACCTCCATGACCCATTCCATAGCCTTTGCCGTAGCCACTTTCATGACTTCCACCATAACCACCTCCATGGCCCATTCCGTAACCACCACCGTGACCTCCATAACCTCCATAGCCACCACTATGGCCACCATAACCACCACCATATCCATAACCATGTTCCTCCTCTTCATGTTTCTTATGCTTATGCTTCTTATGTTTTTTATGATGTTTCTTATGCTTCTTGTGTTTTCTGTGCTTTTCTTCGTGCTCCTCATAACTACCGTATCCACCTCCATATCCACCTCCGTGCCCTCCTCCATACCCACCTCCATAACCACCTCCGTATCCACCTCCATATTCATTACTAACCATCCCCTCTTCAGCTGACATAGGATTCCCAGATGCTACCATCCCACCTTCTCCACTCATTCCCATATTAGCTTCACTAAGTCCAAAATGGTGCTCATGAATTTGGATTGGTTCCATTCCTGCTATTTCGTTTATTTGAAACGAATGCCCCATTTTTGGTCCCATTCTATCAGGCGGTGGCATCATATCTTCTGCTCTAAAGTGTCCCATCTCTACCCCTTCAAATTTACCCATTCCAGGCTGCATTTGTGAATCAGACTGAAAATGTTGCATTTCCATCTCCATATTTGGTGGCATAGAACTATCCATTCCAGGACCCATTTGCGGTGGCATTATATCAGAATCAGCTCTAAAATTTCCCATCCCTGCTTCCATCATATGTTCTGTCATTTCCATTCCCGGTTGCATTTGCGATTGCATCATGCCATCCATGTGTTGTGGCATTGAATGAGCATTAAAATGTACCATATCATCCATTTGAGGTAGCATTTCCATATCTTCTGCTCTAAAGTAATGCGGCATTTGATTGTCTGCCTCAAATTGACCCATATCGGGATTCGGGTTAGATCTGAAGCTCATATAAGGATTCAAAGGTGGTATTTCAGAATTTTGTTCCCTAAAATGTGTTTTATTTTTAGGTACATGAGGATCTTTTTCATGTTCTTTTGTTTTATTATCTTTTCCCATTGTAGGATTAGCTGCCATTACCATTTTCGTTATCATTTTTCTGTGTCCCCATCCTCCGCCCCATCCGGGGGCTCCCCAGCCTCCTCCCCATCCGGGAGCACCCCATCCTCCGCCCCATCCAGGACCACCCCATCCATGACCTCCCCATCCCCCTCCCCATCCTCGTCTGTAGGGCACAACACAATCGACCTGAAAATAAAAAAAAGCTTTTAAATTTTTTGCAGTATAAGCTATTTTCTGAGAATTAGAGTTAAAAAACTCACTAATAACTTGTATTAAATATGTATGAACAAAAAATGTACAACTAAGAATTAGTATCGGTTTAAATTTTTGAGTGGAAGATTTGGATTTTTGACCCCAAATAAGTTAAGAATGATCATGGGTTATAGGCTTGGTTAAACAAAAATAAAAATAAATTGAGACTGCTAATCCAGTCGTACAATTGTTAAGGGAGCAAGCTATGGGGACTTGCTAAAAGAGCGTCAGGGGACCCATACAACCTAGCTTTAAAAGAACCTGAGCTTATACGCCAAATTTCAGGCAACCAAAGATCACATAACGTTTTTTAAATCAACGATTATAATTCATTAAATCATCGCAAAGATATTTACCAAAACTGCTAGTTTAACTTTCAAGAGACCGAGTGGGGTCATTGAGTTTTCTACTACTTCAACTTTTGTATTTATAATCTGAAAACTAAAATCAAAGGTTGAGATGTTTGCTACAGATTCCATACTAATAATGGACGATTAGAATTATTCCCCTCCCTTTCCGAAAGACAACTCCCAGAGGTTCTCAAGTAACCAGATAAGTTCTAGTCTACGTTCATGGGTCAGAACCAACACAAATCTGCTTTGAGGTTGCTCATTCTGTACCCAGGTTCAATATAAGGCCTGGCCATCCGTGTTTTCTAGTGGACAAAAAATAGAATCATTAAAATCATAGCTTCCATGGTATCAAATGCATGGTAATTTTATTCCGGCTATGACTCTAATGTTTCTAGTTTTATAGTCCTAAAATGCCCTTTACGCACCACCTTATGGCAAAAATGGGCAGTAATTTGGTAGTATGATAACAGTAGCCCAAAATTTGACCATTTTTTTCAATAACATTTGTACCATATTTAGAAGTAAAAATTCCTATTTTTGCTCAATAAGATAGTGATTTGCCACCTAAGCCGCGGTGTATACAATAGGCGGCACTGGAGGCACGCAATGCATAGTTCTGGGAAAAAAAAATTTTAGAACCTATTCTGCGCATTGTTAAAAAACGTACTGTTAAATATTGATTGCATACAAATCTTGCATTATGTGAGATTTTTTAATTATTGACAAAAATAGCTTTCAATTACAAAAATCACAATCAATTTAAGTGCATTGCGTGCAATAATGTTAATTTCACTGCATCGAATCATTTAAAAAATTCTTTGAATAAAGGGTGCATTATTTGGGTTTTTTTAAGTATCGGCAAAAAATAACTTTCTTAACTAAAACTCATAATCAATTGAAGAAAAAAGAGTGCATTGAGTGCAATAATATTAATTTTACTCTATCGTAATCACTTTAAAGAATTATTTGAAAAAAGGGTGTGTGTGGAGTTCTCAGAAAAAGGGTGCATTATGCGGGTTTTTTTAATAATTGCAAAAATTTACTTTCTTTAATTAAAATTCTTAATCAATTTAAGGCGCAATGTATGCAATAATATTAATTTTACTGTAGGTATCGCAATCACTGAAAAAAATCTTTTTAAAAAGGGTGCATTATGTGGGGTTTTCTAATTAAAGATAAGTTATATATTAATTTCGTTTTATTTCAGCCAAATTTTCTAAATATTTTTATTTTATGATTCGGCCTAATGTCAAAAGTCGAAAAAAAATCCAGCCTTATGGTTTCGGTCCCTGTTCGGCCAAGTGGCTTTCTACCAGATGCGCATAAAAGTAATATGTGGGTACTAAAACACTATTGACAAAGAGCCATAGGCCTTAAGTAAGTAAGTAAGTGAGTAAGTAATGCGGGTAATATGTTTCAAGTACGCCTTTTTTGCCACCAGAGCCAGAAAAAGGTGGAATCTATGAGAACCTTTGGGGTCATAGTTGTTTTTTTTTAAACAAATCATTGGAAGAGGAAAGGGGTTTAACTGTCCATTATTAGTAGAAAGTCTGAACAAAACATCCTAAATTTTGTTTTGAGTTCCTGATTGCGAAAATTGTATGAGTTATTTTTAAGATATTGAAATTCAAAGTCATCTCAATGACCTTGGTTAGTTACGTAAGTTTTAGGATACTCTATTGGTTATATGTTGGGATTTTGCCAGAACTATAGGAATTTTTCTGGCAGTTTTTGGAAGAAAATAAATTTCTGGATAGTTATGTACTAAAACTACATTTCTGATGAGCTTTCCATTCACCTGTATTGTCAATGACGTGAAAGTCTTTTTCGGTGACATGTTGAAAAAATAAAAAAATTGCATGATTGTTATTTCAGCTTTTCATTCTATAGATGAAAAGGTTATAATATCCTCAGAAAAATTAGAAAAATAGAATTCTTTCTGTTCTCACAAATTTGGAATATAAGCTTTTGGTAAGTATCCACATCATCGGGAACTGTGGGCTCGTTTTGTACCTGGAATTTCCAGAATTATTGAGTTCTAGTGATCAGAATGAGCTCAAATTTGGAATATAAGCTTATGGAAAGTGCCCAAGAACAGTTCCCATGCTAAATTAGGGATAATATTATTCAGTTCTGGTGCATCTAATTACTAGACTTTCTTGAATAACTCTGTAAATGCTTTCCCGATCCTCTTCAAAATTGGCACATATCATCTTTGTCGAAGTTTTAATCCAGTTCCTGCCACCAAATATACTATACATATGAAAGAAAAGCTACTTCTAGTTTCCTATGTTTTTATTTTTATATTTTTCTTCTATAAAAAGTAACAACTATAATTAGATTCAATGAAAAGTTAACCGGCTTTTATATGCCTCGAGAGAAAATTGGCGGTTACGTTTAATGGTTCAGTTATAGGTTCAAATGTTCCTTCAGTTATATACACGCAGAAAAAACTTGTTAGATTTAAACCAGAAAGGCGCCCAAGTGAGTTCTTAGTTGGCGCTAACAGGTTATCCTTCTTGCGGCTAAGAAGTTATTGTTAACCCCCAACAAGATCCTGCTTATACTTGTTGAAACATTCTTGAAGCTAACAGGATCTTGTTTGACTTGTTAGCTTCAAACAAGATCTTGAATGCAACTCGATTTCTTGTTAGTAGTCAACAAGATGACTTGTTAGTGGTAAACAGGATCTTATTAGAGATTTGTACGGATTTTTTTTACCAGGATCCTGTTTTTCACTAACGAGTAATCTTGTTGAATACTAACCAGAAATCAAGTCAAAAACAAGATCCTGTTTGAAGCTAACAAGTCAACCAAGATCCTCTTAGCAAAAATGTTTCAACAAGTATCACCGTTTGCGGAAGCAGGAACTTGTTTGGGGCTAACAATAACTTTTAGACGCAAAAAGGTTAACCTATTAGCGCCAACTAAGAACCCGCTTGGGAGCCGTTCTTGTTTAAATCTAACAANCTTAGCAAAAATGTTTCAACAAGTATCACCGTTTGCGGAAGCAGGAACTTGTTTGGGGCTAACAATAACTTTTAGACGCAAAAAGGTTAACCTATTAGCGCCAACTAAGAACCCGCTTGGGAGCCGTTCTTGTTTAAATCTAACAAGTTTTTTCTGCGTGTAGGCTTTAAGATGTGTTATGTGAATGGTATATGATGTAACATTTCATACATTACGCATATGGAACCTCGTTATTATTCATTGAATCTAATCAGTTCTTATGTTTCTTGGGAAAAAATTGCAGAAATAAAAAAACAGCCAATTTAATGTTTTAATTTATGGCACTTTAATTATTCAAATACTAAAATTACAAAAATTTGGCGCCCAAGTGTTTCTTATCGATTTTGTAGGGGTTCCTAAAAGTCCTATACGACGACTTTTTTGAAAATTTCAGAACAATTATTACAATTCTTAATTCGTTTTCACTAAAAAATAGAAATAACCTCAGAAGAAAATAATAAGCATACAATATCCATTCCAAAGTTGTTATTTTTTGAAGTTGAAAGCCTTTAAATTTCAGCTACAAAACATCAAAATTTGAAATGGCCTTACCTTTTTTTCTACGGAAGATTAATACTTTTTTTTTGTTAAATTTGGTCAGAATTAGCTGTAGATTATGAGCTCAGCTCAGTTTTTGCCAAAATTTTGCTTGAAATTTTTAGAGTAGTAGTCTTATACCAAATAGCAACTTTTGCGGACCCAAGCGTTTTGAAATTTGCTAAAAGTGGAACTGGACCACACGTAATATAATGATCTCAAGTTATAAATCTATGTATCAATTTTTATAGTCGATAACTATTGCACGATTTATTATAGGGCTATATACCTCACACAGCTTTTCATAGCTGAACCCACTGAACTTTTTTTTTTTACAAAACATTCGTTTTTACAAAGTTTTCAAAGAACCCCTAAAAACATAAAAGTCGGTTCCCGGAAATTGTGGCCACAGTAGCGTTCTACAAACATTTTCCAATCTTTACTCGAAATGTTTGTATTTTTTTTTTAAACAGAAGAAATTTTGTTTAGGGGTAGGTAGACGTTAAATTTTCAAAAAAAACTTAAACATAAGGATGAGTATATTATGACCCATCTTTTTTAATAGATTTTCACTCCGAATTTCAGATTACTTAAGCCTCACAATTGAGTCCAAAAATTTATAAAACCGGCAAAAAATTTGCATTAATTTGCTTTTAAAAGTTCATTAACTCAATGAGAAATTAAGTTTGGTGTCAAGTTGCACATAACTGAGAAAATAGTCACTTATAATTATGTTGTGTCAGTAGTTAGAAAAATCTTATTTTACTCACTTGCGAAAATTGTTTTCCAAAATCACTAGAAATCACTAGAAGCAACAACAAAGTTGCTGCAAATACTTGACGCAGCTGAAAAAAAAAATTTAATCACTATTTTGGCCCTATATTTTCTGCACTATTTTTCTCACCATTTTGCACATTTTATTATTTTTAAACTTATTCACTAAATCCTTTTATGTTAAACTTATTCACTGAATCTTTTTAATTCACTTTTTAATCCTTTTCCAGCTATCCATTTGTGTTCACATCGAAATTTCACTAAAGACTGACACGAAAACTTCCTGCACTTTTGGTTAAATAAAAATTTAAATTAATTCGCAAAGTGCATACGTTTCAGGTGCATTTTTGTAATTATTTTAGCTGATGATTCTGTTTTTCTTCAGTGCAAACAAAAATTAAATCGTATCATTTTATATAACCCTTTTTGTGTAGTGATACCATGGCAGATACGGAATTTAATAAGAGGAGTACTTTTTAACCAACTTCTTAATAGTTTTTGGAGCAGAATACAAATCGAAAAGAATTTTCTTAAATTTAACGGCATTAAAGACGTACTTCATCAAAATTGTGCTAATGTTTTATGCATCAGGTGAATGAATAATCCTCTTTATATTATGTACGGAGCAGGCGATCGAAAAAATGTCTAGATAGGTCACCCGAATTAAGGGTCTTGAATCGATAGAGGTACGTGAGGGTAACATTTGACTATAGGTACTATGTCAGAATTTGGGACTTGGAGATCGGTATTGGCTAATAGGAGTAAGTTTAAAACTTGCTTTATTGACCTATTCTTATATCATCTCAATCCAATCAATCCTTAGCCAATATGATCTCGGGTATGTCTAAGGTTGGGTCAGTCAATATCAGTTGTCATAACATATTTTGAGCAACCACACACAGGGTCAAAAATTTAACCCCTTGATCTCGTTCTATAGGAGTTGATCTCCAGGTCCTCGGATTTTGACGTAGTTTAGTAAAATGTTGGACACACTAACTCTATCGATTTAAACACCTTTTTCCAATCACGAACAAACGTACTCCATCCAAATGTTATTTCAATCAAACAGTGGACTGTAGGTTTTTTCAACAATTTTCATTTATTTTATTTTCGATTACCTAATTTTTACAATAAAATTTGTCTGTTCTTCTCAAATGGAGATTTCAAGCGCTACTTTTTTTTTGTTGGACCTTCTCTTATGATAATAAAAACAAAAAATTTTCAGCAAAGTTACAATACAATAATCTGTAAACATTTACATTTATTTATTTATTTATTTTTATTTTTTGACCAGCAAAGGGTTAGCTTATTGTTTAAAACTTATATTATTATTCCGCATTAAAGAATTAAACAAGAAAGTACTTTCTGCACCAACCTCATCGTCACTTACTTCTTAAAAGTTTACTATTTTTACTGTCAAAGCACATAGGAAACGCATTTTCAACCTTTCTTTTCCTGGTGTTAAATTTTTTGTCTACTAAACAATTAAATCAATAATAACTATCACATATTACTGCCTACAACAGTATACCAAATTGCTGAGTCACTTTGAAGTGTTAGTTTACTAGTTCAATGAACTTTAATCAAATATTTTGTGGAATACAAATAAAAATATTGTTAATTTATTGCATCAGGATTTCACCATATGAATGTAACAGCTCTGAAGTTAGCACTAAGTTGCGCTAAACTATATTCAGAACTATATTTGGCCGAACAGAAAAAAAGTTATTTCGATAACTTTTTTCTGTTCGGCCAAAAGAGATTCAACCATATGACATTAGACCAAATGGCCTCCGGTGAAATTTAACAAAATAATTAGGGCTTTACTGTATACTTACTTTACTTACCTTACTTTTCACCTTATCCAACGGTGATGCTGAACTGCCTATAAGAGCATAGGTCACCAATATCGCTATCTCATACGTCGAAGTGCTGTTTTCTTTAAGTCCCATATTTATTAAGCGAGGTGCTTCCACTCTGATCTGTCTCAGCATTAGCTTTAGCCGGAAATCTAATGCTGGGACAGATCAGAGTGGATAACAAACTTTCTCCTGAATTTTCCTGAGAGTATACCCAATTCAACCAAAATTTCTCTTCTCCTCTTTTCAAGACTGATATACTTTTGTTCTGTTTGTTACCGCAACTCTTCATAAGTAATACGACCTAGCCATAGATACGTAAGATTTTTCGAAGACATCAGTTCACGAAGACAGGTATTTTTCGTTTTATGGTATGTCTTCTGTGACGAACAGTGCCAATAAAAGGAGACTTGGACTAGTTCTCTCTAAAAAAATATTTTGCATCTAATAACCAATAAATAACACTCTGCTCAATTAATTATGTTTAGATAATTTGTTTTAAACAAGCAGGTTTATTATCACCCAGGTTTGTGCATCAACATTTAACCAGCATGTGGTCCATCATACAGTAATCTTGTCTACGGTATGATCTGTAACAGCAGATTAGCTCCCAAGGGTTTCATTTCAATATGAATATCAATGTCTCCATTCTAATTAATTCGATCGTATATATAAAATAAGACTAAGTTGGTGAAATATGGGTGTTTACGATGAAGATGATTCTCCATGTCCCAGGCCAATAAATTTGCATGAGAAACTTGTTTCGTTTTTTTCTCATTCTTCGTTTTTTCTGTCAATAAATTTCAATGTGATAATCTTCAGTGCCGGAACCGGGAATTAAATAAATGTAAGGCAAGAATACCTGAATACCTTTCTGATCTTGAAGTTCTTAAGATCTTGTTTTTAACTTTTTTGAACTTTTGTCTATAATTCTTTAATTTTCAAAAAAAGATTAAGATTAAGACATCACATACTTTTTGTGTTGTAATTATTAAATATATTTTATTCAAATAGTATTTCTGATTGAATGGGAGATTCTTATCATCTAATTATAGCAAAAATTAATCTAATCTAAGGCATTTTAGAAAAACTCGTTTTGACAAAATTATTGGCATAAATTTGTTATATTTTTTCAGCACTTGATGATGGTGATGCTGCTTTTCAACAACTTATCACATACTATAGAGATCTTGTTATTATTTGCTTTATTTTCCTGACTGTCACCATATTTTTAGAAAATAAAATTGGAACTTACGTAAATATTCCGCATGTCTAATTATAAACAAAGATTTTTGAATTTATGCTACTTTTATGCTGTTTCAAGAACTATTACTTTATAAATAAATAAACGTGTCAATCATCCAAAGCATAAAAGTAGGTTTGAAGAAGAAAAAGTAATTTTCAAATTTTTCTAATGTGACAGTGACAGTTTTAGATATTTTTGAATGGTCACCGTTTGAACTATCAGGTTGTACTTACCTACCACATAGAAAAAGGAATAAACAAAGGTAAACCACAAGCTGTTATTTATACTCGTAAATCCTAATCCTAAATTTAGCATAAGAGCTTCGGCATTTACCTAAAGCTTTTAAAGGGTTTTTCAATAGGGACATAATATGTATGTATTAATTAATTTAATTTTAATATGATTTAATTAATTTTTAATTTTATGATCTTAATTTTTTTATGATCTGTCAATGTCAAAATGTCAGTCAAAGTTTACATTTTTATTATTGTGAAGTTGACGGACGAGCACCGTTTGGAAGTTATAAAAATTTACTACCGAAATTCTGAGTCGGTGATCGCAACTTTAAGAGCACTTACTCCAATTTTTTACTCCACCAGACAGGTTTAGCGTGTTATGGTGGATAAATTCGAGTCAAAACACTATTGAATGTTTCTATGCGAGTGAGACAATACATCGGTCGAAGTACCAAAAATATACAGGCCGTGCCGTAAGTGCTTCAGTTCAAAATGAGCCAAATCAGTCAATTCCAAACCGTTCTCAGGAATTGGGAATCTCTCAAACCCCCTTCTCCTTACAAGATCAAATTAACTCAAAAACTGAAGCCTCGTGATCATTTGAAGTGCCAAAACTTTTCCGATTGGGCTCTGCGAAAGTTTGAAGAAAATCATGAATTTCATCGAAAAATCATCTTCAGCGATGAAGCTCATTTTTGGCTTAATGGCTTTGTCAACAAGCAAAATATGCGTTATTGGGCAGCAGCTCTAATAGATTCCAATGCATCTACAAAAAGTGACCGTGTGGTGTAAATTTGCCGAGGATGTGATTGGACAGTAATTTTTCGTCGATAGGAATGATCGCCATGTTACGGTTAATGGATTTCGTTATCATGCCATGTTGGAAGACTATTTTTAACCAGAATTGAATGGACTTGACATCAGTGATACGTGGTTTCAGCAAGATGGTGCAACTTGTCACACAGTTTGTCAAACAATTGATATATTGGAGTGGAAGTTCGGTAATCGTGTAATCTCGAGAAATGGTCCGGTCGAATAGCCACCTCGCTCATGTAAGTTAACGTCGTTGGATTTTTTTATGGGGCTACGTTTAGTCGTTGGTTTATACCAACAATCCAACAACGTTAAAGAAGCTCAGGAAATTGCTAACGTTTCGGCCAAATATGTGGAAGACTGGTGGAAAAGTGGCTCCAAAGAATATGTCGCTGCAAAAGTGGTCGCAGTGCTCATGTGAAGGAGATTGAATTCCAACCTTAAATGTAACATGAATTTGAATTTCAGCTCGATATCTCAATTATTCTTTGTTTTATTTAAATACAAAATTGTTATGTCCTTATTGAAAAACCCTTTATTCTAAATTTGATCTCATTCCGATCACTAGAACTCTAGAACGTACGTGAAACTTTCTGGTATACAGTAGTCCTCAGATCCTGATGTTCCTGGGTCAAAAATATGTAGGAATTATTATTGGATACTTACCTCAAGATTAAATTTCAAATTTGTGCTCATTTCGATCATTAGAACTCAAGACTTCTGGAAAATTCTGGTGTGTTTGTATGAGGACCCCTAGACCCTGTGGCCCAAATTGGCCCATTAACAAACTCGTCCTTACTTTTGTTTATAAAAGCCTTCACACAAAATTTCAGCTAAATCGGTGACAGACTTGTATTTGGTTTTTTTCACGTTCCACACCATTTAGAACAACTTTTACCGAGGAACCAGAATTTTACTTCCAAAATTCAAAACTGCCAACAAATTATTTCCAATTATTTCCCAAGGCCCAAAATATAATAAACAAACCTGCAGTTCACCATGACAACTAATGAGTTTTAGTTCAAAACGCAGCTTGGACAATACTCCTAAAAAAAAAATTTCATTAACTTTTATATTAAAATTTAATAAGACAGTTTATTTTGACTCTCAAAATACCCCATATCAACTCCATACATACTTACTCCCTGCTACTAATGTAATATTGATAATCTGTAACTTCCTAGACATTACAACCTTTCCCTTATTGCATGGAAAAATCAAATCAATTGTCAAAAAATCTGCATTTTATTACCTGAAAATGTGTCATAATTTAATTCATGAAGAAGAATTTTTACCCATAAATATACAAAAACAGCAAAATTATGCCGGCATCAAATGCCGGTAAACTCTAGAGAGCATGATTTATTCTACACCAACGGCTCGCCGGAGCAAAGTTTAGTTGAAAGAAAAACAAATCCTTACTAAATTAAAGTATCTATTTTCTTGTAAGCTATAAGCTACCAATAATTATTTTGGGAATCGGTTTAAAATTAATTTAAATCACCCCGGGGTGCCCAGTACCGGGACCGCTTAACATGGATAAATTTTGACCAACCATTTTTAGTTTTCGAGGTGATACATAATACACTGTCCGACTGGGAAATTGCATAAAAACTTTCTGATGTCCGCTGATGCCTTGGGATGGATGAAAATCGGTAAATTTTCACCAAAGGATTTTTTGTGTGTTATTGGCCCTTGACTGCCCAGGTGACTTGATCAGTAGCAGTGCCACCTTAACGGTACGACCCACCCGGGGGCCTTCGATTACAAAATTAGCAAAAAATTATGACCGAAGCAGACCCGTGCACCAACTTCTTGTTCGAAAACATGCAATATGGTGTTCCAAGTCGATATTCTACATATTGTTACCAATAACATTAAGTTTCGATTTTTCATCACAGGCGGCTTGAAATGAAAGGCAAAATCATCGGTGCACGCACTATAAAAAAAATATCTGGAATTTCCTATAACTGAGTTCTGGACATATTGTGCCAGTACTGAAGACTGCAAATATCCAGACGTCAGGAAAAGTTTGTTCAATAAAATTAAAAGATTTTATAAATAAAATTTTAGCTGACAGCGAGACTCGAACACAAGATCTCACGTATACGAGGACACATTTTTAATTAGGTGTGTGTTCGAACATTTTTGTATCGAGTGGGGTTTTGAATGCTTAGGAAAGGAATTTTAAGTACAGATTAAATTTGCCATTATAGAATGATGGATTTTTCTAGACTATTTAAAAAAAAAATGCATTTTCAGGACGAATTTTTGCAAACATGTTATTTTAATGTTTTTTTGCGAAAAGAAAGGAATTTTAGGTATACAGAATAAATTTTACATGCTTGAATGATGGCTTTTTTAGAAATCAGGCGACGCAAACTTAGATGGATCGGCCACGTGCTACGAC
>JXPH01017465.1:2140-26307 GCA_001014845.1 Mochlonyx cinctipes
CGAGGCCATCTTATCCGAAGGATTTGCCGCAGACATCGATTGACAAATGTCTGAATTTTATTGGTGACTGAATCAGTCACTTTCCAAGTCTCGGACGCGTACAGCAGCGTGGATAATACAAGGCTTCGGAATAATTGAAGCTTGGTTTTCTTTGATATGAGGCTTGAGCGCCAGATGTTGTTTAACGCATAAAATCTTCCTCTCGCAGTGTTGATGCGGCTTTGAACGTCTTCGTCGGTACCACCATTAGTTGTAATCTTGCTGCCGAGGTAAGTAAAGTTCTCGACGCAACAGGCCCTCTAAAGGACCAAAATAATTATTTCAAATCTCCTTTCATATTTGTTGTTAAAAGCTTGACGGTAGAGTGTATTGTACTAGAATCGTACTTGATTGCTGAGACACCCTAATGGCACCCCTAATTAGCCGGAGCAAAGTTAGGAGCAAAGGCATAAAAAATAAAGAAGTTAAAGCCATGACGCCGGATCGGCCTGGTTTTTTTATTCCGACGTATTGAATATTCTGCTTCTTAATATGTGTTTACTGGGACGGGTCACTCGAAATTCAAAATTATAAATTCATATGGTTTATTGTAACACCACCATCTATACATAAAATGACCATAGAAAATGTACAAAAACATGAGGAAAATGTGGTTTTTCCACCCTCTTTGCCCACCCCCACCCCACTGTACTGTCTTTATTTTATTTTTGTTTGAAAGCATCCATATATTTAAATTTTGTCCAAATTATGGAAAGTTTGGCTACGGAAATGCAGACCAGAAGAGAGTCTCTTAAGAAAATAGCCCATATAATTTAACCATAATAAATGTATGTTTAGGAGGTTTTTTACTGCATGCCGAAAATTTATATTTGCATATGGTTTCGGATTATGTTTTTAACTCTTTTTTTAATGGATGGGGGATTGCAATTTATGGTTTATGATTGTTTGGCCTTTTGATTAATCGTTTTTGGATTGTTTGTTGATTGCGATCATATTTTATGTAGCAGATACAATTTTTTATTTTATTTTATTTATTTCGGGTATAATATTTTACGCAAAATTTATTATATTATTTAACCCTTTTTATGATGCATTGGGGTTTTGGACAACAATAAAACAATAACAATAATTTCTCGGAGGGTTTGAAATAGACCAATTGATGGCGAGTCAGATATTTTTAAAACAAAACGAGTAAAGTGTGGGGGTGTTTACAGGATGCCTTTAAGATGCTGTTATGGAAATTTGAAACACTAAAAAGATACGCCGTTTTGAAAATGATAGTTTCAAAAAATATTTCCTTTGATCTCCTCTAACCATCATCATTTCCTTACCCCTCCTTATAAATTTAGTGTTTATTGAAGATATGTATTTTAAACTAAAATTTTAAACATCTGAAAACACATTCGCATATCTGAATGCTTTTCTCGTATCGTTAAGTTGCGAATAAACTATTTAAAATAGGTTTCCACCTAAGATAA
Organism: Mochlonyx cinctipes; assembly: GCA_001014845.1. NCBI lineage: Eukaryota > Metazoa > Arthropoda > Insecta > Diptera > Chaoboridae > Mochlonyx > Mochlonyx cinctipes. The sequence goes on from JXPH01017465.1 coordinate 3,619, forward strand.
GGCTTAAAATTATGTGAATCGAATGACATAATTTAAGAAAAAATACCTGGTAATCTACTTTTCTAAACGCTTTTCCTCTCTCGAGCCCCATCTTCTTAATCTCAATCGAAAAATATAAATATTGATCAAGTTCTACTGTGCGTAAATACATATTTCGTTATCGATCCCGCCTATAATTCTCCTGATAATCTGTTATGTTTTTCGAGTAGCAGAAAAAAATCATAAAAAAGTCGTTACATTTTTATCAGCGCCAAAAAATCTAAAGCGTAGCTGTAAATCCTCAAATTACAACGCCTCAAAATTACCAGCAGAGAGAAAGAAAATACCTATCTGGGAAGCTCCTAATCCACATTAAATCAATTTAATTGCTAAACAAAAACAGTTTTATTACAATATATATCCAATTTAATGCTAACCTTATAAATCAACGAATCAGCCATTAAAGTATATATTTTATATTTTATTGTCTGTGCTCTCTCACCCAAAAACAGCATCCGCACCAACACCACATCTCAGTGTTTAAGAAAAGTTTTTATTTATTTATTTAACACAGTAAACTCGTTGTATTGGAAATCCAATAAAATTAATTTTATTTTGCTTATTTTATTGAAATTAATTGTAATTGTGTAAGAAAATTTATTGAATTTCAACTCAAGTCGGGGACGACAGTCTTATTCAATCAGGAACAGGAGGGAATTAACTTGGTGTTCTGGTAGCGTCCAGGAGTGCACTGTGTCCGCAGTCCCGCTATTTATGAACACAAGGAAGGACACCCCAGGTCTAACGACCCATCAACTAGTTTGCTCCCATAACCCTAATTTCCCCTCTATCTACCCGTCAGCAACACTACAGAAAAGGTAGTGTACACAAGCCAACAGAGGGCGTTGAATTAACGCAAAGAAAAGAAAAGCGGTAGAACCTGACAGCGAGGAGTTGGTTTTTATTTATTTTTTCCTCACACAACCAACGAGTCGGCAAGTCGTGCGAGCGTCCAGAAAAATGGGTGGAAAATATAAAAGAAGGAAGAGGAGAGAAGAGCCTGGTACAGGAAACAGAAGTGGCTGTACTATTGGCGCAAACAAGAACGTAAATGGCGCCATCTCTGACTCCACAAGAACGCGTGTGCCACAACTCAAGCTGTATTCCAACACTCTAGGAGGTTAGTGGTCCAACACGAATCCCCCCCCCCCCCCCCCCCCCCCCCCACCCCCANGTCGGTTACGAAGACGGGAGCCAACGCTGTACGGGAGAAATGAAATTGACGAGCTTGTGATACACCAATTAAAGACCCTTCATCCCTGGAACTTTCGTTACATCGAATTATGGTCGTAATATAGTATGACTAATATGGAAATAGAAATCAGGTGACGCAAACTTGAAACGGCCACGTGCTACGAAGGGGTTCAATAGATCACAGATCAATAATAAAAGAAGTTTTTCCCTTGTGAAGGAACTAGGTCCAGAGGTAGACTTGGTACCGTTCCGTTAGGTCAGAGTTGAGTGAATAAATAGGGTGATATTATAGCTATTGCGAGGTATCTAACGGGATGGTGGAATACTGTTAACTGGCTGTGCTGCATAAATGGCCATAGGCCTTAAGTAATTAAGCAATTTTGCCTTAACTGCAATCGACCCGACTCCTCACGTAGAAGGCGTCAGAAGACAGGGCAAGGCAGCTGCTCCTTGAAGACTAGAATGAACCCGTTCTAGCCATAGTATGCCACCAGAATACAGGAAGGCGGCCGTTGTCACCGTGAATAAAGTGAACTTCTTGATAATACGCAAACCTTGACCCTTGAAGACCTTTGAGCTTATGCTGATCGCCACGCCATCTGCCTATCGCCATAAGTAGTATGCCAATTCACCGCTGACTGTTCACGTTACCCTTGCTGTTCGTATATTACTGGGGCAAAAAAGTCTTATTTGGGTCTATTTTTACTTTAACTTCTAAAAGTGAAAGTAATGCGTTTGGTCCAAAAATGAAAATCGCCCAAATTAACTTTAAAACACGTTTTGGACCTCTAGGAATCATTTCCGACAGAAATTGGGTGGACGCCTGTGTTAATTGGTTAGGCGATCCGTCTATTAGTTTTTCTGCATCTTCTCTATGTCTCAATAAAACTCCTAGACATTTTGCCATATTGAGGGGAAATTTTGGAGGAAGTATTAATTTGATAAGACCACGTGATCCATTAATATGAGAGTCCAATCGGACAAAGACTTCTGTAGGCTCCCATACAAATGTTTGTCATTTTATCGATAAAAACGATATGAATCATTTAGTAATAAAATCTTTGGCCAAAATTCCAAGATTATTCATTGGTATTGATAAGACCACGTGATCCATTAATATGAGAGTCCAATCGGACAAAGACTTCTGTAGGCTCCCATACAAATGTTTGTCATTTTATCGATAAAAACGATATGAATCATTTAGTAATAAAATCTTTGGCCAAAATTCCAAGATTATTCATTGGTATTGATAAGACCACGTGATCCATTAATATGAGAGTCCAATCGGACAAAGACTTCTGTAGGCTCCCATACAAATGTTTGTCATTTTATCGATAAAAACGATATGAATCATTTAGTAATAAAATCTTTGGCCAAAATTCCAAGATTATTCATTGGTATTGATAAGACCACGTGATCCATTAATATGAGAGTCCAATCGGACAAAGACTTCTGTAGGCTCCCATACAAATGTTTGTCATTTTATCGATAAAAACGATATGAATCATTTAGTAATAAAATCTTTGGCCAAAATTCCAAGATTATTCATTGGTATGATATGCCTACCAATTTTTAGTGCAATTGGACATAGGCTTCCGTGGGCTTCCATACAAAGTTGACATTTTTATACCAAAAATGATGAATTTTTATAATAAAACGGAGCGACGTCATCAATAAACAGTTCGTCCACCCGAATGGCACCTCTAATTAGCCGGAGTGACGTTACGAGCGGAGGCATAGAAAAATAAAGAATTTAAAGTCACGAAGCCGGATTGGACTGGTTCTTCTTTTTATTGAAATAGTATCTCGTTTGAGCCATATAAGATAAGTTGATTGCACAAGATTCCAAGCTTTTTTGAACAGATCAGTTAAGATCTTGTTTGTGATAAATAAGGTAGCTTGTTTGTGCTAAAGAAGATCTTGTTTGCCATTTTTATCTTGCTTTTCTGAAACAAAAATACTAGTTTTTTTACTAAACAAAAATTACTACTTGTTTGGCCAAGGATCAAGCTGGCGAATAAGTTTTTTTCGCAGTATCCTTTCAAGTGACGTTTGCATTGATCTCACTAAAACCGTCCCCAGGCCATAAAAACTTTAGCTTTTTTCTGAAATTTCGAGTTCCAATGCTCAAAATGAACTTCAATTTGGAACAAAGATTTTTGGTATAGGGACCCAAAAACAGTTAAATGGTTCTAGGCTCCTGCCAAACGTTGAACTACTGGGCTGAAATTTTCCTGGTGTAACTTTTGCACTCAAAGCTACACAAAAGTTTTTTTCGACCACCCCTACACAATAAAAAAATGAAGGCAAATTTTCCTGTATATCGGTTGTAATTCTGGATACCACGATTTACAGGTAAACTTATCCGTAGTTTATATTTATGCGAACTAACAATTTTACCAATTATATAAGAGCAATTTTAACTGGAAATCGGAATTAATTTACATTAATTTTTACTGTGTAATGAACACTTTTATACATGATTAGCCCCACGCATAGACTGCATGACAATAATTGCTTTTATTAATTCGTTTTTCTTTTCTTTTCTATTTTCAGGTAATTACTTCATCCTTGAGGGTCGTCTACATCCAGTCCTGTTCATTCGAAATCTCGAAAAGATAATTTGATTTGAATCACCAAAAAATAAATTATATTTTGCTGCAGCATGGGATAAAATAGGGGACAACAAACATGTATATTTTCGGAAAATCGATTAACAATTTATCATCATCCCACCCAACCCATTCTCGTTTTTAGTCGCATATGAACAACATACATAATATGTCAATTTAGCTGCTGATGCTGGAGGGAGCAACAACAGTATTTATTTTTATTCCGCAAATTTTCTTATTAGTCTAGTTTTTTCTTTATACGACGAGAAAGAAGATGAAGCTAAAAGATTATTCATATTCATCTCTCGAAATTTATGAACCTCCTTTCTTCTGCTCAATTGGGTATAGAAGAAAATTGTGTATACATATCGGAAAATGGATTGGAAGATGTTTTATGGACTGTAGCTTAATTTAACCATGAGAGATCTATCTAGTGAATATATGGGAAAATATGAAATTTGAGCTGGAAATCCGCCTTAAGGTTTTTTGCAATATTCCGATCAGCGTTTGCCTATGCTGTGCCTGATGAGATATTTCAGATCGAACTATAAATGAATTGATTGATTTTTGTCCAAACATTTCATTAGTGCACGTACTTTGTAACATATTTCCAATTTTCTACCAGTTATCCTCACACGGTTCGTTGGAAAAAAGAATTTCACCAAAATCAACTATATGAACACAGATTAAAATAAGGGGTAAATTTACATAATGTAGTTTTGAATGCGGATAGACGCACTCTATAAGAGACGCTTCATATAAGAAACTTTAGTTGCTTACTTACTTACTTACTTAAGGCCTATGGTCCCTTGTGGGGCACAGCCGGTCAATAGTATTTTTCCATCTCGTTCGATTCCTAGCGGTTGCTATAATGTCACCCCATTCATCATTGCGTACACCCAACTCTGACTTAACGGAACGGCGCCTAGTTTGGCGTGGTCTGCCTCTGGAACGAGCTTCATCCCGAGGACAGTACTCCAAAGCTTCTTTTGCTATAGATCCGGGTTCCATTGGACCTCGTCGTAGCACGTGGCCGATCCATCCAAGTTTGCATCGCCTGATTTCTATGTCCATGCTAGTCATACCACATTGCTGCCATAATTCAATGTTGGGAATCGTTCGAGGCCATCTTATCCGAAGGATTTGCCGCAGACATCGATTGACAAATGTAGTTGCTTATGGAGAGTTTTTAGAATCACAGTAGGAAAAACTCTAAATAGAAAAATATCGCTACATAAGCAACTTTTTGGGGTCCCTTGAAAATCTTTTATAGAGAACGTCCACCCATACTCCAATTTAAATGAAAAATTTATATGAAGTTTTAGTCTACATTTAGGCAAATTACTTAATTTTGCAAACTGTAAATTGAACAAAATTTACATTTGGATTTACTGTTCTGAGTTTACCCAGTAGAAGCAAGTTGAGGCACAAACAGCGTTATTAGGGCCTTCTAAAATTCCATTATAACGCCTGTATCCCCAATAAGATCTCTATACCACAAATAATGGATTATGTAACCCCTATATCTACGCTAAAATGTTAACACAAAGTGGTGTAAAATGTGGCGGAGTGTCAGTTGGGGGCAGTGAGCAGTTGCAGATATTGGATATCTTTTATTTGCGAACTTTCGTATCTCTTTGAATAGAATATCTCTGGTCACTGTCACAATAAAGCAATTAGCCCAAATGTAAACAAATTTTATGCTGAATTTCACCGACTTTCTTCAAACAGAAGTAAAATTGTCTGCAGTTTTTTCTGTGTTTGTGATGCCTAAGTGACTTGGTCGGTAGAGCGTACTTATTTGTATTTGTATTTTATGTAATAAAGGCTTGTCACAGTATATATATTGTCAAAAAGACAGTGCGTAAGTTAAAATTAACATACAATAAATTAACATCTATCAAATAAAACATTTGGTTGACTAAGTGGTTTTGAAGAATACGAATACCACAGTTTTAAAAGCCTCTCTAATTCAATGATTTGAACTGGTAAGGAGTTCCAAAGCAACCACAAGGGTTCGGGTTCAAATCCAATCTAAGACGATTGAAAAAACGCGTCTTTTCATCGGTCGAGAAGGTAGATTGCTTTAAGTGCACTGTTAATAATGTGAATTTTCATATCTCTTTCAATAGAATATATCGGGTTACTGTCACAATAGAGTTATTAGCGCAATGTATGATACTGACTTCCTACATTCGAAAATTTTGACAGCCAAGATTTTCATTGCATTAGTTTTTGGCGGGTCCTTCAAATCGCCATCTTTGTCCTGGGCTATTGTAGTTTTCGACGTCATCGCTAATTATTCTATAAAGCAATTTGCCCAAATGTAGACTAATTTTATGCTAAATTCCACGGGTTACATTCAAACAGTAGTAAATTTGTCTTTAGTTTTTTCTGTGTTTGTGGGCATCACAAGGGTTCGAGTTCAAATCCAATCCGTGGCGATTGAAATAACGCGTCTTTCATCTATCAAAAAGGTAGATTGCTTTGTGTGCGATATTATTAGTGAATTATACGGTAAACAAGGTAATTTCAGAGCCATGCTATCAAAAATATACTTGCTGCAAAGTCTTAAGTTCCCAATGATACCTAGAAAGAACTCGTCTGGTCCATCCAGGGTACTATAGGCCTTATTTTTATTATTTTTCTGTATATGTACAATCCATGCATCATACTCTAAGTGATCGTGAAAGCAACAGAACTAACTCAGCATTAAAAATCCCCCAAGGGACATTACTTTACTATTTTATTTTACGTACGTGAAGCGTCCCTCTCAAAACTTTCTCAAAAGTTCAAGATAAAAGGAAAAATAAAATAAAATTCTGGATATATTTTCCAATTTTTATAATGTTTATGTTATTATTATTGTATGATATTTTCGCTCCTTATACATTTAACATTGACTCGACATAAATTTCTATTGAAAATGTTGCTATTTTCCTCTTCTCAGTTCCAAATTGAATTTCCCTTTTTTGTTAATAGTTGAGAGAAATGCCATATAAATGTCGTTCTGATATTTCCGATCCGAAAATAAAAAATGCCGATTTATAACCCCCGCAACCTCCCAAAAACCCTCTCATTTTTTATTATACTTAAAACAAAGGATGTGGTCCAAAAAATAAATAAGTGAAAAACTTTCTGAACCCGAAAGATAAGTGAGTATCTGGATTAAAGCCTCTGAAATTCATCATAAAATAAAATAATCTTCAAATTTTCCCAACAAGAAAATTGTAAATCCAAATAATGAACAATGTGAAACGCTCGTTGTTGATGAAAATTTTCAGCAGAACAATAAGCAAATAATTAGATTTTACGATTTTCATTCTCCTTTTTTCCCCCTGGAAACTGTGCGATCATGAAAATATTTGCATTTCAAATTGAAAATTCACAAAATACCAGGCGTTAATTTTATATTTCAACAAGTTGTTAAGAGTTTTATATTATTTTTCTTTTTTCAAATATTTTCTAAAAAGATTCCAGGAAGAAAACATCATGCATTCATTCAGCACCGTTTTTGTGTGTTGTTCAAGCTCAGTTTTTTGCCTTTCAGGGAGTTGAAATGTCTGAATAGATATGAAAAAGGAGGAAAAGAAGATAAGTTTCAAAACCACTCTCTTCACATGCTACATGCTTTTCTCCGTCCATTATTAAATAATATTTTGCATTTGAAAGGATGAAAATAGAGGAGAATGCAATATTAACACTCATAATAATGTTTACTTTCTCTCTTCTGTGAATAATAAATTTTCATGTTGAATATAACTTTATGTTAGTTCACTATAATATGCGGCCATGTTTGTATATATGTATAATAGGGGGTGAGTAGGGAATGGGTGGTTTTACACCACCCAACAAGCCGACATACAAAATAAAAAAGCAGGAAAATACTTTTACTCTTCTATTTATTTTAATTTTAATGAAAACACATGACTTTTATTGTGACGGGAATGAAAATTGTGTAGGTACACAAACATCCTGCTGGCTGTGTTCTCTGCTCTTTTCAACACTGTTCTCTGCTGAATGTTTTGTGTTTTTTCAACAATTTTCTCGGTATATATAAGCTTAATTGTTATTAATTACTGTTAAATTGCTCTTCTTTTGCTTTGTCTTATTTTATTTGCAGGCGGAATTTATTTTTTAGAGATCAGACGTGATTTCGGGGTCGATTTTAACAATATTTTTCCTCCCTTCTCTATAATAAAGACAATATTAGCTATAATTAAATGGCCACTTAATTGAGCCGATTGTCTTGATAACTCCCAACAAACGACATCCATTGTCACGCTTATTTAGACAGATGAGTTATCATTCGTCATCACCCCAATTTTCCATAAAAAACATAATATTATTCTAGTATATCAAACAAAAAAAGTAAATAATAATTTGTCATCCAACGTTTAATTGAGCATTCATATGGCCATCATGTTTCTGTATACATTTTTCATGCTGATGATGATGATGGGAAAGAAGCTATATCGGAAAATGTCCTGCTGAACAATTTCCGTTACTTGATTGAAAAATTCAAATAGAAAAGCTAATTTATGAAAAAGTTCTTCCTCCTTGTGTGTAATGCACGGAAACAAATAAGTTTTCAGATTTCAAACCATTTTATGTTTCCATTCAGATACATCATTGAAATTTTGGAAATAAGTGATTTATTATGATTACGATTCAAATTTTAATTGAGATAATTAAAAAAAATGGCATGGATAGCCTATTGTTTATTCAGAAGAGACTTTCTGATTCAATTTTGACGGCTCTAGCGTAAACACTTTGTACAATATTTTCACTAAAATTCGGGAGTACTACGTTTGCTCGAATCTTGGTTCCCCGAAGCTCGTTTCCCCGATTGACGTTTACCCGAAACTCATTTGCTCGAAGCTCGTTTCCAACATTGTAAAAACCAATTTTAGGTCAAAGATTTCTCGACTTCAAAAACTAACTGAACTATGAATTTTAGGGGAGTTCTACGTTTGCTCGGCTCCCCGAATCTCGTTTTCCCGAAAACGTTTGCTCGAAGCTCGTTTTCCCAAAGACGTTTGCTCGAAGCTGGTTTCCCGAATGGTATGTTTGTCCAAAGCTCGTTTACCTGAAGCTCGTTTCCGCGAACGGTATGTTTTCAGTGCGTAGCACTATTAAGAGCCCATTTAAAGGATCACCCTTCTTTAAAAAGAAGTTTTGCAATACTTAAGATTTTAATAAAGAGAGAGATTCTAGGAAAGCTATTCTCGGAAACAATATTCTTGCAATTGTACCATTCGGAGAAACAAGCTTCGGGGACACGTACCATTTAGAAAAACGAGTTTCGGTGAACTCCTATAAAAATGTCAACTTTGTATGGGAGCCTACGCAACCTTTTGTTCGATTGGGCTGAAAATTGGTAGGCATATTANATCGATAAAATGATGAAGAAGCTTTTGTCCGATTAGGCTCAAAATTCATAGGTCTTGTTGCACTTTAAAAAACCTCTTTCTGCCAAATTTTTCTCAGATTGGAGTTCGCGTTTTTGAGTTATCGGGCGTCAAAGGATTGACAACAAACTTACAATCACTGTCGACATACAGACATCCTCGCAATTTTAATCGTAAATGACTCCTTCAAGTCCAAAACATGTTTAAAACTTGATTTTGGGATTTAAGTTTTTATACCCAATCCTACGCTTGAACTTTTTAGAAGTTAAAGTAATGAAAAAACACCAATGGTTGTATGAATCCGTTTTGCATACGATGTATTTATAGCATTTGTGTCATTTGTTACGGAACGATTCGTTATTTTTGTAACGAATGGTTTTACCGGGTACAAGCATTCGTGGTTTCGAATTGAATAAGCCAACCAGCTTACAGGGTAAAAATAAAGATCGTTATTAAAATATGAAAAATTAGTGACAAAGTGATTTTTATTGCTAAAATTGACTATTAATGCTAAAAATTGCAAAGCTCCGTCTATTATTTCAGTATAAATGTAACCTTCGTTCCAAATCCTATGACGTCATATTTTGTCATCGATTGGATGGGAATATACACAATTGCTCTTAAAATAATGATCGGTGCGGCTACCACAACCGTGGACTGCGAAAAAAAATCTTACCAAACAGGCCCCTAGTCTGGGGAGTAGGTGGTTGGGACTGGCCCCTCTTCCTCGATTCTTTTCCTCAGCGCAGGACTCGCTCACATCTCACTTTTCTTTTGGAAAATCTGTGATTTTCCACCAAAACTTATAAATTGTGACCACTCCGCTTGGCTGTCACTTGAGGAAAAAATCTCCACGTCACCTCCCTTTGAATGTTCCTCCATTTTCTTCTGTGAAGTTGGCAATTCACTCCCCAAACGAATCCTTTTGTGGGAACTGCGCCGTCAGTTGGAGGTTGTTGCAAATTCAATAACCCTCTGGTATTATAGTAGGAGGGACTTGGATGTGACTAGGGATTATGGGAGACAGACTAAGTGACGGTAATTAAACCGTGGTATGTCCTCTATCTATCTATAAAGTAACCAGGACAAGTACACATGTTTGATTTACGTATTCACCACCTAATCACCAAGCTAATCTTTCTTCGTTGAGGTAATTCAAGGCATGGAGCAAAAATGCCTTACAAACTAAGCCATCACCTTTAAGCAACGATGAAAAATGCCATAACTGCTCAAAATTCTATAAATTCAATCTTGGTATTTTTGGCCATCCTGTGGGATTATGCGGCTGGACAAAATACAAATGCAAAGTTCCAGGACTTTGAGAAAATATCAAATCAGGCATCTATAAAAAATTTGCACTCAAACGAATCATGGACAACTAAGTTAGAGGTTAAAAACTGGCAAATTTAGTTGCCCATAGATCCAGACATTTGCTCAATATTTAATCTGTATTATCTCCCCCATATTGTAGGTTAAGCCTTCCAAATTTGTATTTTAGATAGGTATTCTCGAAACAAATATTTATTATAAATGTAAAAGAATGATCTCGAAAACGGTGCAGCGATGACGCAAATTGAATATTGAGCAAATCTCAGGATCTCGCACCGCTGCCATAGTATTTCATTTTTTGTCAGATTAATAAACATACTAAAAAGGTTGCACACAAATTTCAGCTTAGCCCAATGGTTTAAACCAATGATATCGTTAAGGGGCCCTTGAATTTTCAAGGGGTTTGCATGTTCCTGGCCTAGAACTATTAGACTGATTAAACTAAAAATATCAGGGAATATTTATATGTACTATAAATAGGTACTTTCACATAATTTTTCATAACGGCTAATACAAGAAAAATAGCAACCTTAATTCCAAAAATTTCGTGAATTTTTGAGATTTAGAGGACCTAGCAATGGGACAGGAAATATGAATCCACCCAAACGCAAATACATTTTCGAATGTGATAGATTATATATAGTTGAACTAAATCAATGAACCGCAAAAATGCCGAGCGCTCATTGATTTAGTGGCAATGACAAATTTTATAACAGAGAAAAGTGTACGCAAGCTACGACTAAAACAACGTCCTACAGGAATCCGAATTTCAGGAATTTGTGACGCGACCTCAGACAGATGTTGGTCACAAAGTCTCCGCACATACTTTTTCAAGCACTTCCGCTTTTAATACTGATTTGGATTTTTTAGTCCTTCCAAAAATAACATCAAATCTTCCAGAGAGTTCTTTCAATTACAAGGATTGGAAAATACCGAATAATATTACACTAGCGGACCCCAGTTTCAATTTACCTGGGCGCATAGACGTTTTATTGGGTATGGAATTTTGGAATTACATTATTTTGGACAGGAATTTACCTGTGCTCACACAATCAGTATTCGGATGGGTCATTGGAGGAACAATTATTCTGGATCTCACAATTTTGACGCCGTCAGCAACGAGCTACTCTGCTAGCAGTTTCAATCGTTTTGGGACTTGCTCGTTGCTGACGGCGCCGAAATGGTAATTTTTTATCAAACACACAAATTGATAACAAAATGACTGCTCTGATCGTGTGCTTGCCGAAAATATTTAAAATAAGAGAGTATAATTAGGTGAACTTCACCTTGTATGCATATCTACACTCTCTGCCACAAATAGTGGGACAAAATATTATTTAAGTCGCAACAATCAACGTTATGCATTTTTATTATTTATATTTTGAAGAGCATAAAAAACGTTGCTGCGGACTTTCTCGAGCCAAAAACTATACGATTTAGGTTATTCTGAGCCACCCTAGACAGTATTTGTTACAGAAAATGCTAAAAACATGTTAAATTGTTCTTTGGAGACATTGATATCCCATAATTTTCGTAAATAATATTATGAAAGTGTAATTTCCTCCGTTCCTAATTAATACTGCGAGACGAAAAAAGAGGGGGGAAATGAAAATGTGAAAACCTACCTAAATTTTCATTTCAATTTCAGTGCTTCACATATGAGGAATATAAAGGAAGAATATTGTTTTATGTTAAAATTGATAGACGTCATATAATTTAAAAAGCATGTCTCATAAATTAGCTCTTGTTACATTTATGCTATGTGTATGCGAAACAAAAACATAATATATCTTGATGAACATTATATAATTATTAATTACATTATATTTTCACCGACAGTTTATTGTACGAAATTTTTCGAGACGAGAGCGTTCTCCCAACCAATTCCACCCCCAAAATCCTCGGTGGAAAGCACGAAGAGAAGAGATACGCCATGGATCCAAATGGCTGTATTAAAAACCGGAGCGAAAGCGCGGAGCAAAAGACGTTATCATTTCTGTTGAAAATTTTAATAAAATAATAATATGACTCCTAAAAATTTAACGTACTGTGAATACTAATTTTTGCGGGTAATTTATGTGGTTTTAATGCTGAAATGTGCTTATACTTATAAATTTGTTTCGTTCGTTTTCTCTTTTCGTTTTTTTTTCTCATATCGTGGAAAACTGAAACAAAATTGGAACAAAATGCAGAGGGAAATTTATTTTTTATGTATTTAAATTGAGAAAAAAATTTTGTTCCTTTTTTCCTTCTTGCTGTAGGTTGGTTTTGGTTTGGTTTGGTGGACTGCAATGCAATCATAACTTTTCATTTTTTGATGGCAATTTTTTTATGTCTTTTGTCACCATAAAATGTTGAGGATATCAAATTGTTATATGCTCGGTTGAAATTGGGCTGATGGGGATTAGAAAGAACAAAGAAAAGGGTTTCGAGCTGAAGGAAATGCAGTTATATACACTTATACACTTAAATCCAATTGCATAGACATAGAAGTATGCTAACAAACACACCTAAATAGTAAGTAGAATGCTCTAATCTAGCTTATTTTAGAGCACACATGAATTCTGATATCAGAATTTGGAGTTCCAACGATGACAGAATCCATCGTCAGCTCACAGAAAATTTTGGAAACTGAAAATAAGATCATTTATCTGAAAACAGAACAAAACCTCACCCACTGATTTTATTAGTTCACTGCTTTGCTCTAAAATTTCAGTTGATGGCCTTTAACTGAAAATTTTAGATAAATTATCTAAAAACTAATCTTAACTTACATTTTAAAGATAGTTGAACTGAGTGTTGTATATACACGTTTTGAATAAAAATCGTTTTCCGAACTATTGATTTCAGTTAACAGTATATTACTATTTTTTAAAAAGATTTATGATTTATTATTTTTAGTAATTTTAACTAATTATTAGAATGTAGGTCATACAACAATTTTTAGATACATTATGTAAAAATTTCAGTATTTTAAATTTTCTGTGTCTGATTAATGCAGATTTTGGTTTGTTAACCTTTAAAATACTTCGTGAGATCTTTCAGTTGTAATTTTTCAATCACTGCACCAATTTTATGCGCTAAATAACATCTAGCGCTCAAAATTTTGTACTGTCCACACTGCTGAACGCATCTCCGAGACATAGAAAGTTATTGTATCAGTCACAAAAATAACTCAGACATTTGTTAATTGATGTCTGCGGCTAATCCTCTGGATACGGTGGCCTCTAAAGATTACTAACACTGAACTATGGCAGCAATGTGGTATGGATAGTATAGAGATTGAAATCAGACAACGTAAACTTCAATGGAAACGTCAAACTTGGTTCCATTCCACCAAATAAATTTGGGTGTACACAGCGATGGATGGGGTGACGTAATGCAAGGGACCGAATGAGATGCGCTGTGTCCCATCAGGACACCATTGGCTCCTAAGCACCACTTTTCATGGCTAAGGGAGAGCTCAAAATAAAGCTAATGGGCTGTTCTATCTAATCTGGTCCATTAAAAGATAATTGAGTGCTCTCTTCTCCTCCCAATAATTAGTAAGAGGACAAAACAAAGGCCCCAGCGTAGATCCCAGACTTATTTTGTTACTGAGCAAATCCATAGAGTATGTTATTTTTAGAGTTGGTTCTGTGCAGGATAGTTCCATTATCATAGAAAATATGGTTTCCATGATGTCACTCAAAAAAACGTTACGTAGGATCTGATCTGATGTCTGAAAATTGGAATGCAAACTCATATATTGCATCCATCAGCAATTTCTTTTTCAAAGTGAACAAACGTTCTATGGATCAGGAACTTCCATATTTACAGGAACTTCCAAGTTCAAAGATTCTAAGGGTAGAATAAGGCCTAAACATTGTATGTAAACTTGTGTACAAAACTCCTTAAGATCAGAAATTTTCATATTTCTAGGAACTTCTGGAATTTTCGAGTTCCAAAATTGGCATCAAGCTGAAAATAAATCTTGTTTTTCTATTTCAAAGAGTGTGTGGGCTCCAACTATCACCTTACATACTAACTTTCAACTGGATCCGACTCTTCTGGGTATTCGGGAAGTTACTGAGAAAGTAAAGATCCTGGCTCTGAGGACTTTTCTCCACTTTTACTTATAAATTGCTAAGTAGTACTCACTGAAAGTTTGTTTACCAATATTTTGGTCGACCCGTCTATTAAAAGTTGAAAATTCTGGATCTGTAAGTTCCTGGTCTTGAAGGCTTTTGACCATTTTCACTTAGAAACTGTAAATATTCACCCACTAGTGATGTGGAAAAGCAATCGATGCGTATCGATAGATATATCTTAGATATTATATTGCCACTATATTTCTTACTAAAGTGATGTAAGGAAGCGTTTAAAAATCAAGCGCCTTCAAAATTATGGATTTTTAGAATAAAATTTATGTGGTTACGTAATGGTCATTGTATGTAACCTATCTGTGTTTTGGCAGGGCACAGACAAATCTTTTCTATTTGAAAATTTGTTTTGCAAATTTGAAAATTTTAAATTAAGAATCAAAAATTTTAAATCGAGAATTTCAGAATCAATATATTGAAAATGTGTCTTTTCAAATTGATTAAAAAAAGTTTCAAAAACGAAAATTTCTTATTCAAAAATGAAAATTATAATTTGAAAATGTGCCATTTTCAATTTGAGTACTTTTTTCGTTTCCGTGTATAAATCATAGTTATAACATCATTGTCTGATAATATAAGAAAGTGTTTACTCATTAAAACCTTATGTTTAAAATTTCCTTACGCGTTCCGTTGATTAGAACTCGAGATAATAATTTTGACTAACTAGATTTGTAATCTACCGTTTTTATTTTGTTTGAACACATCGCCAAAAGCAGAGATAATCATAGAAAAGACATTAGATCCATACTCTACACAACATTTCCTTTCGTTTGATACCGTGGAAGTCATATTTTTTGTGATGTTATATTTTAGTCCCTTGAATCCAAAAGAATGACCCTGGACAGAACCGACGTTAAAAATAACAACAAATTCTACAAATGTGCATTACTTTTTAGATATTAAATTAATTTTAACATGGAAAAATAATGGTCAGAGCCTTGGAAACTTGCTGGAGCATTCTATTTTTCCTCTGCAAAATAATTATGGGGAGAGGAAGGGAGCTTGTCAACAACAAAAAGCATTTGAATAGTGTTCATGTCGAAAAAGATAGTCAGTTTCCTCGCAGCAAAAATTGAACTCGACATGATGGGCTTAATGAACTAGTAACTTATTAGCTTAACCATTAAAGTTGTGGTTGTTCAAAATCCAATATAAGCTGTAGGTCCACTACTACCTAAAAAGTTTTCTGAAATATAAGAACTCACCTGGTCCCCCTAGAGTGCTATAGTTCATATTATTATTATCAATAGATCAGATTCGCACACTTTCGCATAGGTTAATCAATCCAACCTTCTATTTTCTGGAGCTGTCTGGTCATAAGGAGTAGCCCTGAAACCCAAATACTTTCTTCAGTAGTGCTCGAAATAGTGTAATCGGTTTAAAGGCCAGTTTTCATACCCTGACAATTCTACAGAAACTTTAAAAGTGGTGACACATATAATTAAGACGACTTTGGTAAGACATTTAAATAAAATGAAACCTTTGTTTCACCTTCGTTAAATTTAATATTCCCCCTCCTTTATCTTTCATATATAAAGAAAGTAAAAACAACAACAGATTCATCCCCCATGATGAAGTGTCACTCATTCATCCATAATTCAAGTCACATGTCAAGGCCATGTTAATTCGATGTTTATCACATTGATAGCCCGATAAACAACATCAAGACCCATTTTCGGGGCAATGCTTCATTCGTCCCCTTTAAACTAAACTAAAAAAGTTTGACATTCCTTGATAACTGTGTATAACCATGAGGGTTCTTCTTCCTTTTTTTTATCAAATGTTATGTAATAAATCAACAAACTTTGATTCCATAACCTTTTTTTCTGATGCCGAAAGTTGTTAACTTTATTTTACTTTTTCCTCGTTCTTATAACATAAAAGTTGATGCTTGAATTTAACCCCCTCTTAATACAACATTCAAAATAAAGAAATCTCAACGAAACGCCTGAATCGGCCAGTAATTTGCATATTTTATCGTTGATAATTGTCCATAAAAACGTTTTAAATTCCTTAAATTTAATCAAAACCCGGCTAATTTTCTCTGATTATTCCCATATTTCCAAAAAACGAAAAGTTAACAACAAACTTTTAAATAAATTAATTTAATAAGTTTCAACCCTTTTATTTTCCTCCAAATTGAAAATTAAAACAGAAGAAGGAGAAAAAATACAATATTTAATATCATTTTAGTGTACTTTTCACCTTTTCCTCTTCTTATTAAAACGCGTTAACAATGAAATACAATTTTTTTTAAATTTCCATTTTCAATTTTATTTTATTTCAAGAAAGCTTTATTTAAGGTTATGTTTAGCGTCTTTAAAAAAACGAATTTCTATTTTTCAAGAGTCCCTTGGCATTTTTTTTTTTGAATTACCATATTCTCTTCTTTACCAACCCCCAACCACCCCATCTGTACCCAATAGAATAGAATGGAAATGTATATCTTTTTTCCACAACAACCAAATCGAAATCATAAGAAAAAGAAAAAAAAAGTTTACTTTTACATTCTTCTGATCAGCAAAAAGAGATGAATGTACAAAATCAATATGTAACCAATAATCGTATACATCCGAATTCTACGACTCTCCAGAGATTGTTTGATATATGTTATTGCTTCACTTCAAGTCCATTTTCATGTCCATCTCCTTTAATGCAAAACCCAAGTGTGTTCTTTTTATTTATTCTGGATGGAAGTTCCCTGTTCCATGTTCGATGTATACATTTATTCCCATCTATTGTTCCTGTGTCGGTTGGGGACACCATCGTAGATATTTTATTGATAAATACTTAATCCGAAAGGTTTATGGATCAGCACTTACAGTTTTGAATGTTTTGATGCGGAAAAATATTTGCAGTCGGGGATCAAAGGGATTTATGGGATTTATGGGGCATAACAAGATATTTTTACATTGTTTTTTATGATAAAAAGTAAAAATATCGTGATTGGTCAATGAATTGAAAATCGTCTAGTTCACAATATAGTTTAGACTTCTTTTTACCCCCAGGAGGAAAATCTGACAAACTATTGAAAAGGCTGAATGGCTTTTCATTTTTATTCAGGGAACATTTCTTACTTACTTACTTATGGGCCTATGGTACCCAGGCGGGACACAGCCGATCAATAGTCCTATTCCATCTCATTCGGTCCCTAGTGGTTACTACGTACACCCAACTCTGACTTTACGGAACGGCGCCAATTTTGGCGTGGTCTGCCTCTGTATCTGGTTTCTTCCCGAAGACAGTACTCCAAAGCTTCCTTTGCCACTGATCTCGGCCCCTTCTTAGCACGTGGCCAATCCATCCAAGTTTACATGGCCTGATTTCTATCCATACTGGTCATACCACATTACTACCATAATTCAGTGTTAGTGATCGTTCGAGGCCCTCTTATCCGTAGAATTTGACGCAGACATCGATTGACAACTGTCTGAATTTTATTGGTGACTGATTCAGTCACTTTCCAAGTCTCGGACACGTACAGCAGTGTGTATAGTAGAAGATTTCGAAATTTTCGAAGCTTGGTGTTTTATGATATAAGGCCTGTGGCTTAGAATGTTCCTCTCGTAGTGTTGATGCGGCTTTGAACGTCTTCGTTGGTACCACCATTAGTCGTAATCTTGCTACCGCGGTATGTGAATGGAAGGAAACATTTCATCATAGAAATAAATATGTGCAAATTTTGAAGAGGACCTGATAAATATTTAAAAAGTTGCCCAAGAATTTCTAGTAGCAATACCGGAAGATACTGAAACTGACCTCAATTTAAGATAGAAACTATTCATTGATGGGTACCTATAAACCATAAGTCTACATTTTTCAAATTCATTGGATTTCAGACCATGAGGTCCTAGGTTGTGGATAGATGGATTAAAAAGCATAGACAAAAGAATACTAAGATGTCCAGAAACATGATTTGCGTGAAGTTTAGGTTGTTGTTCATGTTCATCTCAAGTGATTTGTGAAGGCATACCAACATCAAAAAAAATATGGTCGTAAAAAGAAAAGAGGTCCTGGCATAGACAAAAAAATACTAAGATGTTCAGAAGCATAGTTTGGTGCTTTGAAGAACCAATTTTGTGGACATGTTTTCAAATAATGTTGAAGTTTATTGCTATAATGTGATTAATTTTGGTTTCGGTCTGAATAAGTGTATTTAGTTTGTGTCTAGGATTACATGTAAACCTATTGAAAATACGCGCCACCTAGTATTTTTTCAATGCATTATTTTGGTTGTGGTTGAATCCACGACCATATTTTTTTAATGTTGGTATGCCTTCACAAATCACTTGACATGAACAACAACCCGAACTTCACCTAAACCATGTTTCTGGACATCTTAGTATTCTTTCGTCTATGACACATAGTCTTCTAGGTGGGTTTTTGTACTCAAACCATTTGAGGGAAAGAACTAGGAAATGGGAACGGTGTAGGATAATCAGAAACTTTTAAAAGAATCAATATATAAAAACTATAAGGGTAGTTTGCAAACACTAATGAATTTAAAGCTACTGCTAATACTTAACCGTGAATAAACATGGGAACTGATAGTGAAATCCCCTAGGATTTGACTGCTCTTAATGGCAGTTGAATATTATTTTGAATGCGATATGGCGTTTTGACAACATAATCGACAGCGTATGGTAGGGGCAAGACCCATTTTAAACAATTGGCCATCCCTGCGATACATGAAATTCTCAAACGTAAACGACATCTGCAGAGGACATGTCCATGTCCAAGTTCATTAAGAAGTTGGAAACGGTGGCGGTAGACTGTGAGATAAACAGCTTGGGGTCCTGGCTGGCAGCTTGTGAGTGGATGTCAGTATTTAGAATATTCTTTGAGAGATAATTCTTCGATTATTGAGAGGAACTTCTTTTCCTGCTTTATTTGTAACATAGAAGAGCCTACCTTAGCTTGGGTGTCAGCTCTTTTATTAAATTAACAAGACTTTAACTTGGTTACAACTGGAGAGTTTTTCTAGAAATCTTTTACAATCCAGCACTGTTTCTGCTTAAAATGGCTTGACTATCGGAGCAGTTGGTAGTTATATTATTCTAATTGTTCTCTGGTAGGATAGGAGACTTTACAATTTACAACGATTTTCAGAATCTGGTAGTTGGGAACTAGAATAAGTTCAATTCTTGAATTTTGAAAAGTCCCCAATTACTACATTTGTGGACATTGTCCACAAACCCTGAAGAATAAGGACCTTGAGATGGACGAAAATAATCTTATCGTTTTGCACAACTATCTTGGATTGTATGGATAATTTTTTTAGGGTTGGCGGTTCTAAGATGAGGTTTTCATACCCCTATAAAACATTGGAAGTAAGGACAATAAATATAAATTAAAAAATTTATTTGCAATAGTTGGGCATTTGCACTTAACGTTGAAGACTAACTCAACATCACTTAGGCAAAACCGACATAATCTTGTAGACTGAGTACAGTTTATGGATATGGCCATTCAATGTACACTGGCCTGCAATTACCATAATATAACCTGGCGTAACTTATGATGTTTTGCAATAGATGGTGTAAGTTAGCATCGTTGTAAGATCAACAACTTCCCTAAACCAGCTATCAAAATGATCAAGGACCACCTCCGCTGTATTTTCATTACCTTCCGATAGAACCGTTGAGGGTACCCCTAAGATCTTAAACCAGTTGTGGTCAAATAGCTCGATCAAAGGGTTATGCACTCCCTAATCAAAGCTTATTGCACTGTGAATGAACACAACAAAGTTTGTGGGACTTAGATGCTAATTTTCACAATTTAACTGGAGATTTCATCAAAATTTGACCAATTTTTTGTTCAAAAGCAATGGCTGTTTATAGTTTTTAGTCATATCTACAATATTGTGAAGTGAAGTTGTAACTGTTCACTGGGTAAGACAGTTATTTGTTATCCAAGCCGCGATGTATACAATTGGTGGCTCCGGTGTCTGCTCCGCAATAGTTCATTAAAAAATCATTTTATTTTACTTTATTGGTATGTTTAAAAAATCATACTAAACTACTGAAATTCATTGAATTTAATTTGCAATTGTGAAAAAATCTTCACAATTCTGAATTCTATTCAAAACTCAAATTAGCACCCCAAAACGGGTGGAATGAACTTGAAACAATTTTCCATTTATCAAAGCAAATATATAGAACCGATTATTGTGACCATTATCATTTGTAAAACACCATCAACCAATTATCTCTAATTACCCCTATATCATATTCCGTACTTTGTATAGATATATTTGCTTCATTGTTTATTGTATTTTAGGCGACAACCCACGATGCCTGGCTTTGTTATATAATTGATAATTTAATTTAACAAACGCCTGGTCATTAGTTATTTTCTTTCAAAAATTGTTTCTTAAGTTTCTAATCTCATACACTCAAAATATGGGGAGCTCTGAAAAAGGTTCGTTGATACTTTATACTTTAAAAAGGTTAAATGGAAGGATGACATCTCACCTGGTCGGCCTTTCCTATAGATGGCTGAAGATTTCAACCAATTGCTGCTTCGGCAATCAGCTGCAGGTTTTTACAATAGTATCATTAGTTGCAGGTTATCATTACTGCTTTTTATTCAAACTTTATAGTACGCTATAACTCTTCATTTGTTATCCTGGTTATTTTCATTACTTAGGCCAAATTGTAGTTATAGAAATCCTATAGTTGGATAGTTTTTGGTTCAGGTTTGCTCGTACCTTTAATGTTATTTCAGTGCACCCATAAAAAGTAATTCTCCGATTCTGTGTGTGTAAATTAAGGATAAAGAAAGTTTCATCTTTTATCCTATTAATTAAGATCTAGTCTCGTATCTAATATTTTAATCAAAAATACCCAAAAACAAAACTGTAAACATGTGTTGTCACCATAGCCGTATATTTATAGCCAAAAAGAAACCCGAACAACTGTGCCTCAGTGCCATTATCTTTTATATAAGTTCGTCTTTTGTATACGGAATTAGAAAAAAATAATATTACATTATCACCAATCAAATATTATGATAATACCTACCCGAGGAAAAAATAGCGTCACATATTGTAAAGCTTCACTTTTCCTCTTCCTCTTCATCCCAATTTATTTTTATTTCTGGGGCATGTAGTTTTGGCTCGTACAACATCTTGTTACACATGTTTTCTATCCAAAAAGTGAGCTAAACTAAACTTAACTATATCTCTATCGTTCAATCTATGTTTTTATGCTGTATGCTAAGAACGATTACAGTTTAGTTAAGAAACACATTTGATGACCTTGTCAGATTTAATCAAAAATTGAACAAAACGTGTCTTCTTCTTCCTCCTTTACTACATCCTGTTCTTCGTCTCTTCCTTATAAAACAATTTGTCAATATGACACGACAAGAGATGAGTTCTATGTATGCTTCTCTGAGATAATGTACCAAAAATAGGGTAGAAAAAGGCAGATTTGCCCTAGCTAAATTGATTTTTAGAACGAGGCTCATCCTAAAATAAGTAAACCCTTATAAGTAAGGATATGATATAGTAATATGTTTGGGTACCGTTACCATAACATAACATGTTTTTCGAAATTAAGAGTCTATGCTGAGGTTATGGTGTACCCGAATAAAAAATAAACAGATCCATTACAATACTCTAGACTTTAACTTTTCTAGTTTGAAGAGTTATATTATATCGGGGGTAGTTTACAAGTACGATTTGATTATTGTTTTGTGTCCGTCTACTGAGAATAAGTTTATTGGACTATTTTTCAATAGAAAGACATTTAGGGGTGTCCGACTTACCTAGGAAGATGCGGGAGGGGGACATACAGTCGGCACCGGCTGATACAGGAAAATGCTGAAGGGGATAGCAAGTTATTTTTTGTTAACTCCGCTCCTACCGTCGCTCCGGCTTGTAAATTTTAGCTGAGCTGTTTTTGGCTACCTACGCTCTGGCTTNGGCACCGGCTGATACAGGAAAATGCTGAAGGGGAT
>JXPH01017487.1:303-12656 GCA_001014845.1 Mochlonyx cinctipes
GTTATTTATGTCGTTTTTATCGATAAAATGAAGAACTCTTTTATGAGAGCCCACAGAAGCCTTTGTCCGATTGGGCTAAAAATTGACAGACGTAAAACGAGTACCAATTAACAAAATTTCAAAAGATTTTATTCATAAATGTCGGATTTAGAGTGATTTTCTCGATAAAATTACGAACTTTTGTATGGGAGCCCACTGAAGCCTTTGTCCAATTAGGGTAAAAATTAATAGGGCATAAAGTGAGTACCAATTAATAATTTTGGACAAAATTTCAAAAGATTTTATTCATAAATGTGTGATTTAGGTTTTATCGATATTATGACGAACTTTTGTATGGGAGCCCACAGAAGCCTTTGTCGGATTGGGTTCTCATGTGAATGGATCATCATACAAAATTTCAGCTCGAGCGGAAAAACCGTCTAGGAATTGTCTTTAGACAAAAAAACTGTCCACGGATCGTAGGTTCGCGGGATCGCCCAACCGACTAACAGACGAGACGTCCAACCAATTTTGGTCGGAAATGATTCCTAGAGGTTCAAAACGTGTCTTAAAATTTATGTGGGCGATATTCATTTTTGGACCAAACGCATGACTTTCACTTCTAGAAGTTAAATTAAATATGAAATTTGCAATTTTACACAAAATGAAAAAATCTGATTAAATTTACATTTGATTTTACTGTGCCTGATTAGAACCATTAAAAGACATCAGCCCCATCCCCCTACATATAATTTGTTTTGCTGTAATTTTTTTATTTTCTCATACTAACCTGCCAAGAACTTATCCAATTTACTTACGATAAGTTTCAAAATATGCGACTGCTATTATGCAACGTAATAATAATCTAGGATTTGAAGGACAAACAGGCAACTCAAAAAAGATCCAAAATTTGGTGCTTTTTTCTCCGTAATGGTTATTTTTTGTTGACAGCATTGTTGAAAACGGTTCCATTTGATAATTCAGGGTCAGGATACCAAAATTTGTGTTTATCTAAAGAAAATAAGTATTTTATTTTAAACTGCCACATTGACAAATTTTGACAGGAAATATATTGTAGTTTCCAAATTAAATTGAGTGGACAGACAGTTTTTGAATTATAATTTTAGAAAGGTGGACATAATTTTACCAAATTTTCATAGTTTCTCGCACACACGAATTCTAGGTTCAGGTCAATCGTTTAAAAAAATGACTCTTCAAATTATCACAGTAAAAGTCGAGAACATTGTAAAGGATCAGGTTGTTTTTATGATGGAAATTTTATCTGTTTTATTGTAAATTATCAAAATATTATCTTAACCTTCATAACTTGACACTATAATTGATGAATCCACTAGATTAACTATCTAAACTAATAAAGGTTTTATTGCAAAAAATATTATAATTACAATTTCCATTTTATTTTCATTATATACTATACATAGATGAGTGATTATTTATTTAAAACAATACATCAAATGATATTCAGATTTTTATATGAAGCAGATTCATCACGCAAAGTCAATTAATTTCATGGATTATTCAATTTCATCCATAATTTTAATTTCATTAAGTACAGGTAACACAGATTATTTTTCCTGGCAGAAATAAAAATGTAAATTTTAAAATGTGTAAATTTCGAAGAGGATCTAAAAAGTATTTACAGAGTTATCCAAGTTAGTCTGTTAATTAGAAGCACCTGGAATGGATGACATCATCGCATATAAGCCCTCATTTCTCGATGCCCGAGGGTCAAATTTTTGGAACGGTTCTTAGATACTAACCACAAGATAACGTTGAATTGAACTCAAGATTCCTGGGAAAACGCTCACGAGCTTTTATGGGGGGCTCCAGATCCGAAATGGCTCATCAACAACCTCGTCTAATCCTTACTTTTGAAAACCCCCCACACCAAATTTCAGCCAGATTGGTTGAGAATTACGCGAGTTATCGAGGACACACAAATTTTACCGAATATGTAGCTTTTCTCAACCCAAACACATAAAGTTTGTAGTTTTCTATCACATAACCTGTTTCAAGTCTCTAGAAACACCAAACAAAATCACATCTGGACTGGAGTGACGCCAGTTCGGTTCGTAAGGTATTCAAGATTCATAAGATCTTTTTTCTGTGATCACTGTAAAGACTTCAACGCATCAAAACAGTTGAAACTATTTTTGGCCCCATTTGTGCGCGACGCACTGTAAAGTTGCATCGAAGGTCAACACACAACATTTCACTCTCTCTCATCACACCAAACTTTCGGCAAGAACGATTAATTTCAATTGTTCTGTTTATTAGTATTTGTCATTATTTTTATTGTAATATTTTTTCCATATTTTTGCTATGTAAATATAGTTCGAATTTAAACACCATCAGAATCAGATGCGTGATATTTTTATATTAGAGGTTTTTAATAAATAAAGTTCAGTGAACTGTGCATTTCAAGAACTTCAGTGTTTTTAATTAAATTGTGAACTGGTGATCGGAATAACCTACAGGAGCTGATTTGGAGATATTGCTACACTGCAGAACGGTAAACAATCACTATACGCACAGAAAAAAAACTTATGAGCCATGTGAACCTTAAAAACCGAGCTGACGTATAATAACTCCAACTCGAAGTTTTGGTAGGGAAACAACATTTTACCAATGGTGGTGGTGGTGGCTGTGGCTACATAAAATAAACTCTATTTCCATTCAGGGTTCGAACAACTGTCAAAGTCCCGAAAAATTGAAATTGAAAGTGGTTCTAAAAAATGACTGTCTCTTGCCTCAATAATTTTGGGGTGAGCATTTTGAAGAAATCCGCTCTGAATCCTATTTCTGATTTCTACTCTGTAGTTTCTGGGTTAAAGTGCTATAATCTCACTAACAGTATCGTTTAACAGTAACCGTGACTTACTTTATATTAATTCTGTTGAGAATTTGCTTACATAGCTTACATCTATCTCTTATCTATCTATCTCTTAATAAAGAAATAACCGTTTTTCTGTATATTTTTTCAAATATATAATGTTTAGTAATTAGTCCCTCCTTCATCCGAGTAAATTAGAAAGATAAATATAAAATGCATAGTGGACGGGATTATTTTCTTCATTATCTCCTTCTCAATCAAATTAAATGCAAAGAGCACCTGACGTTTTTTATTTCAATTGAGATTTTTGATTTCTTATGAAATTCTGTGCAAGTTTATTTAATCAAATAAAATGTCGGCAAAAACCATTGAAATATTAGAGTTAGAATTTGGTAGAGACTTGCGTATTAAATCTCTTGCAACTGGCTCTGGACTAGCCTAATATAATTATAAACCATAAATTAGATAATCTTTTGATTGCTCAGCAGGAGACTAGATTTGTAAAGCGTCTGCTTGTCAACCAGAAGGATACGGGTTCAAATCCAACCCGTGGCGATTGAATTGACTTTGCATATTTCCATCGTTGCCGGGAAGGTAAATTACCTTGTGTGCTCTATTATTAAGGAATATTTGGGTAAACAATTTAATTTCCTACATGTCTAGTCAGAGCCATGCTACCAAAAATATACTTGCCTCAAAAAACAACTTGTACTCATGTCAAAGAGGTTAGTTATTTTCCTCGCAGCAAAAATTGAACACAACATGATGGGCTCAATAAATTGGTTTTGGTATCTCATTAGCATCGAAATGCACTATGAACTGGTGGTACAGTAAGTCACTGAAATATTAGGACTCCCTTGGTCTCTCTAGGGCAGACGCATCGCATCGTCTCAAATGGGACAATTTTTGAACCTGGTGAAAAACTGTTTAAATAAAATACAAATTTTTTTAGCTGTCACGTGCTTGAATTACAAAGGAAAATATTTTTCAAAATTTATTGAGGTGACCAGTCTAACAACTCAACAAACATGTACAGCCAAATTTTATGTAATCATAATGATATTTTCTTTTATATTTATATGCTTTCTGCGTTCCAATTTGGCACTCGCTCACTGGGTTTTTCAGTATTTGGCAGAAATAACCTAATCCTACACTATGGCTGTACTTATGTCCCATTTAAAAACAGATCGAGAAACCGGTTGAAAACTTTTGCTCTAGGGTAATATAGGCCTTATTTTAGCACAATGGGCCCGCATTGAGGCCACATCCCACCCCCCGAATCCATCTATCCTATTATATTATTACTATTATTATTATCTTTAAATTTGTGCACGGTAAAAATCCGATAGTGTATTTGACTATTTGCAATTGTCATTTGAAAATAAATTCATGATTTCAAAATAGTTAAATTCAGTATTTGCTAAAAGTCAAACTCACTATTAACTTACCAAAGTGGTTGCAAATCATCTGAAATGAATTTTGACTATATATATATATATATATTGTAGTTTTCATACAATTTATATAAGTTAAAGTATTGCGTTTGGTCCAAAAATGAAAATCATCCAAAGCAACTTTAAAACACGTTTTGGACCCCTAGGTTTCATTTCCGACCAGAATTGGATGGACGTCTGTTACATCTGTACGATCCGTCTATCCGTTTATCCGCAACTTTTCTATTTCTCAAAAAAACTCCTACACGGTTTGTCCGATCGAGCTGAAATTTTGCAAGAGGTATTCAAGTGATAAGGACACGTTATTCATTCATATCAGAGTCCAATCGAACAAAAGGATTCTGTAAGCTGCCACACAAAAGTTCGCCATTTTATTTAAATTTGATTTTATTGAAACACCAATTGTATAATATGTAGGTGAATTTAGTTAGAAACTAAACCGCATGAAACTTAATTTGAAAATAAAAATTTAGATTTAAGCATAGAGAACTTTAACTTCTATAAGTTAAAGTATTTATACATAGAAAACTATAGAAGTTAAAGCCATGAATCCGAATCGGCCTGGTTCTTTAATCGTGAAAATGACTTTCATCGTATAGCAATAAATAAATAATAAAGTCATATTTTCAGTACGAAAATTATCTTTTTCATTGTGGGATTAATGAATTCAACAATTTTTTTGTGTTCATATGGTTAGGTTCTAGACCTCAAAAGCACCAAAAAATATATGTTTAATACAACGTAGCGAGAAGGTGAATAAGTAAATTGCGGTTTATTTGTTGGCATTCCCAGTCTTGCTGGCTCGTAAAAAGTGATGGTCATGGTCATGGAAAATTTTAGTTTAATAATCCTCATTAACATTCATCTTCTTCTCCATCCTTAACCCGTTTATATAATTATAATGTCCTTTTTATAAGCAAACAAACAATAATTTAGTCTGCAAAAATAACAATTTCTCTGTCACACTTGACTTACACACTTCTTAATCTTCCTTAAGGTCATAATAATATTTATTGTATTTACTGTAATATAATAGTATTGTTTATTGTGCCTTTTGCTTATTAGTTTTTATTCAACTCTTGAAGTAGAAGGTAGTTCTGGTGAACTGAAAGCATTTTTTTTTGCTAATTATAGTTTAAACATGTTTGACCAAATTATTAAAAGGTACTTATTTCTAATATTGTGTGTGTTTGTTGACTAACTAGTTTAAATACAGTTTTAAAAACAATCTATATTTGATTTACAGTGACGAAATTGATGCACCGTTTTGGAAGTTCTGGCAACGCCGCAGATGTATTGTGGTCATAATGGCCTTTTTCGGGTTTTTCAATGCGTACACCCTTCGCGTTAATCTTAGCATAGCCATTGTGGCAATGACTGAAAATCGGACACTTTTCAACGATTTTGGTGAAATAATTGGCTACGTAAGGACACTCTATCATTATCATTTTTACCGTTTTACTAGCGAAGAAATGTTTTAAAATAATAATTTGTTTATTTTTTTCATATTGGGTCGTTTATGTGACAAAAAATTTAAAACGCTCTCTTCCGTTCAAATTTTAATCTACCAGACAGTAATTGCAATTTTGTACCTATTATGTTATATATGATTTTTATGACGACATCATTATTATTATTTTATTACATAATAGTCTTCTAGCTAATGTCCCCTTGTTACGTAATTAGATTTTATTAATAAAAGTAGTTGTAATAATAATAATGTACGCAATTTTAGGCCCAAGATTTCGATTGGAATTCTAAGCAGCAAGGACTCGTTCTCAGCTCCTTTTTCTATGGATACATTATGACCCAGGTTATTGGTGGTATGGTGGCGACAAAGTTTGGGGGAAATTACGTGAGTCAATTAGTTCAAGTTGGCCAGATAGTTGTCATTTTACCATATTATACCAAATCGGCTCTACTTTGTGTCAGGCCAGCTTGTAAATTTTTTTTTGTGAAATTATTTAAATTAAGTTGAATTAAAGGTGTTTGGAATTGGAATTGGAGCGACTGCCATTCTTACAATTTTCACTCCTATGGCAGCAAAAACAAATTTTTACGTCCTGATCGCTATCAGGATAATTGAAGGTATTTTTGAGGTGAATTTAAAGAATTATTACTGTCAAATATAATTCAAATTCCTTTTAGGGTGTTACGTATCCATCAATCCATGCTGTTTGGTCAAAATGGTCACCACCACATGAGAGATCGAGAATGGCAACGATCGCGTTTGCCGGAAGCTATGCGGGGACAGTTTTTGCAATGCCAATTAGTGGAATTTTAGCCAACAATTTGGGATGGGAAAGCGTGTTTTATGTTTTTGGTAATATTTAGTAACTAAATTATTTTAAAATAAGCTAATTATTTTTTGAAGGTTCTATTGGATGCATTTGGGTCGCCCTGTGGTTGTTCATCATAAAAGAGTCTCCTGAAAAAGATCTTCTTATAACAGAAAATGAGAAAAATTACATTGTGGACAGTTTGAAACAGAAAGATGGACACACTGAAGTAAAACGTATCCCTTGGATTGCTGTTGCAAAATCTCCAGCCATTTGGGCTATTATTGCATCTCAGTTTTCGGAGAATTGGGGATTTTACACGCTACTAACCCAACTTCCAACATTTTTACAAGGTACTATCACCACTATTATCTATCTATAACTTTATTATTAACCCCCATTTTATTTTTAGACACAATGGATTTCAAGCTCCAAAAAACTGGATTTTACTCCGCTCTCCCCTATCTGGCAATGGGTTCGCTAATGGGAGTTGCTGGATTTTTAGCAGATTGGTTCCAAATTAAAGGCTACTTAACAACAACTCAAGTTCGGAAATATTTCAATTGTGGAGCGTTTTTGTCGCAAACGTTCTTCATGATTATAGGAGCGTACATTTTGCACCCTACTGGAACGATCATTTGCTTCACAATCGCCGTTGGGTTGGGAGCGTTTGCAATGTGTGGCTTTGCAGTGAACCATCTTGACATTGCACCGCAGTTTGCTGGTACTTTAATGGGATTTACAAATACGTTTGGAACGATTCCCGGAATTGTCAGCCCCCTTATTACAGGATTCATTGTACAAAATAAAAGTAAGATGGAATGGCAGACAATTTTCTACATCACAGCCGGCATTTATTCAGTGGGATGCATTGTTTATTGGTGCTTTGCTTCAGGAGAAGTTCAACATTGGGCCATTGTAAAGAACAGTGACGTGGAGCAGAATAAAAAGACTGAAGAAAACCTTAAGATACCAGCTTATTCAAATTCAGTGGCTGTTATAGAAAAATAGCAAGCAAGATATAGAACTAGCAACTTGCACCATATTATTTAAGCTCCCTAGCAATAAAAATGTTTATTTTTTCAAAATTTCTATCATTTTAGGTGTATTGAACAAATATGTTCTTCTAATATCTTAGATCTGGCATTACAATGTCTCATATCAACTGATTTTTCAATTACTATTGAATAGTTATGCTTGGAATCGTTATCTTACCCATATTATAGAAAAAAGTAATTTTTAATGCTCCAATTAACATCGCCAAAAATTTGAATTGAAAGGTAGATGTGCTATCCCACTACCTGGGTGTTCAAATTAATGCTTGGAGGAAAATTCACTTAAAAAGTTTAAATCGTACGTCTTGTGGTAAGTATCCAAAAATAGTTCCTTAAAAATTTTGACCCTGGGATATCGGTAGGAGGTACTAAATAGTACTTATTCAAAGCTATCATTTAGAGTCCTGAAAAGTGCAAAAATCAAAATTGAGTTCCCCAGCGAATTATTCCGCTGGCTCGCTATAATTCTGAAACGGTTGAAGAACTGGTTTGGATATTGGAGGTACTAAATAGTACTAATTCATAGCTATCATTTATAGTCCTAAAAAGTGCAAAATTCAAAAGTTGGTTCGCCAGCAGAATATTCCGTTAGCGAAAACCGCAATAACTCCAAAACGGTTGAGGTACTAATTATGCCGTAAGTGGTACTAAATAGTAATATTTAGGTACTAAATATTTGGAAGTTTTGAGACCGATCGTACTACCTTCGTTCGCTGTCGGAATTGACGTGCAAATATGATTATACTACTGTTTACTTGTATGATTTACTTGTTTCACGTCAACTTCTCAATTTAAAAAATAGAGGCGCTGGTATCGCGGTCATTTTGGTAATGGATTCCATTTGCCTTTTTTTTTGTTATTAATTATAATTTGTTAATAAGTAATTATTCAGACACTCTCGAAAAACGCCTAAAATTTCAAAAATCTTTGGTAAAAAAACAAAGGAAATCAATACTTTCTGTGAAAAACCCGACGAAAGTGGTGTTCTCTGTAAAAATCGTTACGATTTCGGTTCAAACGAAATTTTCACGGTTAGTTCAATTTTTCTGTGATTCACGGTTGCTTTTAAATTTCAGTCACTTGAACAACCTAGCTTTCGTTTCGGTGTAATTCTGATAGATGCGCATCTGTGGCACGTTCTCTTAGACTAACTATTTTGATTGAAAATATTCCCGAAATCCATTCAAAACAAGAAAATACTGTTTATTTAACAATTACACGCTTAGCTCACAATAATTTTTGTTTCGTTAAGTTGTCTAGAAAAAATTGTTTTTGAGTTAAACAGAACCGTCTAGTAAAAATATTTACTGACCGATGCATTTACAATAGTTGAAAGACCGTTCCGTAAAAATAACATGACGGGGTTGGTCAATTGTCAAATTTTTGACGTACCCTATTCCATTGTGGTAAGGCTATAAATAATATTTACGGGCTCGTCTCGTCGTACCTTTTTTTAAAATTCCGTTGGATTCGCTAGTTTTTTCCATTGTCAAAATAAGCGTGTAGCGTAAGATCATCCAACATTAAGATACCATACTTGACCTGATTCAACGGGACTTATTATGGCTCCAAAGGTGCTGCAAATTTAATTCCTTGATATTTGATCAGTAGAATAAAATTACAGTTTCAACCTCGTCAATATTTGCGCTCTCACTTTCTACTCCCATACTTTTATTTCTATATGTCTATTAGCTATGTGTAGAATTAACGTCACCATTTTCCATTTTGATCAATCTTCAATGCTCAGGCCTAAAACAATTGCTTTATCGTTTGTTATCTCCAAATTTTTCCTATACCTGCTTGCACAATTGTTAACTTGAAATTAAGGCAAAAACAAAGTTTACAATCTCAAAAATCTAGTTTTAGAGTTTTAGATTAAAATAAATGACGATAAGAAAAAAACTGTGAGCTGTCGTAATTTAAGTTCAATTTTTCTAAGCGATAATACTCGGCCACCGACCGGTTAATTTAATTGCACCTGCGCAGATTAATTGCACACATGTTTGCTTAAACAAACAAATGCCTTTCCATTTTGTTTTCTTGTCTGATTAAGTTAACTTTCATACAGTGAACACTTAAATAATAGTTAATAAAAGTATTTTCGATGGTGGTGGCACATGAAAAGTATAACTGAACTGGAGTTAGTTACTTTGTGATAAAAATTGAAGAAAAAAATTTTTTTTCCAGCGACAACATCGACGCTCCACTATGGATGTTTTGGAGGCGTCGACGGTACATTGTGGTCGTAATGACCTTCTTCGGCTTCTTCAATGTTTACTCTCTAAGAGTTAATTTAAGTATCGCTATTGTAGCCATGACAGAAAACAAGACAATTTACGATGAAAATGGAGAGATTATCGGATATGTAACACAAAACGTCCTTAAAATTGAAATAAAATCTTAAACCGTTTTCTTTGATTAAAACATTTAGGAACAAGAGTTTGATTGGAACACAAAACAACAGGGGCTCGTTTTAAGCTCCTTTTTCTATGGATACATTTTAACACAATTTCTTGGTGGGTTGTTTGCGACAAAATTTGGAGGAAATTATGTGAGTTTTTGAATGTTAAAAACCATACTTCAATTTTTTCTGGTGCTTATTCAATTTATAGAGTATTTTGCTAATCATCTGTGCTCATTTAAGTGTATAGTATCAGAGTGATTTTTTGATTGAATAAAAATAATGTTTAGGTATTTGGAGTTGGTATAGGAGCGACAGCCATTTTAACTCTTTTAACACCAGTTTCTGCTAAGGCTAGTGTTAACGTGCTGCTAGCTGTTAGGATCATTGAAGGAATTTTTGAGGTATATTCAATTCTTTTACATATTGGAAATAGAATGTAAAAACTGGATACTTTTAGGGTGTCACATTTCCCTGCATTCACGCTGTTTGGGCAAAGTGGGCACCTCCACACGAAAGATCAAGAATGACAACAATTGCTTTTGCAGGAAACTATGCAGGGACTGTAACCGCCATGCCACTTAGTGGACTTTTAGCAAATACACTAGGGTGGGAAAGCGTATTTTATGTTTTTGGTAAATAAACAGTCTCCAAAACGGTTCAATTAAAAAAACAAATTTTTTAGGCTCCTTCGGATGCTTATGGGTCGTTTTTTGGATGATCATGATCAAAGAATCGCCTGAAAAAGATCCTCACATAACAGAAAATGAGAAAAAATATATTATCGAAAGTTTAAGTCAAAAAGATGGCACAAAAAAAGCAACAAAAGTACCATGGCGAGCAATAAGTACCTCACCAGCGATTTGGGCGATTATCGCTTCGCAATTTTCTGAAAATTGGGGATTTTACACACTACTTACACAACTTCCAACGTTTTTAAAAGGTATTTTTATACTATACTTTTTATGTTCTCTATTGGTAAACTTTGGTTCTAGACACTATGGACTTTAATTTGGAGAAATCTGGCATCGTTTCTGCCCTTCCTTATCTAGCGATGGGAATTTTGTTGGGTGTTTCAGGCTATTTAGCGGATTGGTGCCAAATCAGAGGGTTTCTGACGACGACTCAAGTGAGGAGGTATTTCAATTGTGGTGCATTTTTAGCCCAAACTGTCTTCATGATACTGGGGGCTTACATTTTGCAACCAACTGCTACAGTAGCTTGCATTACAATAGCAGTAGGTTTGGGAGCGTTTGCATGGTGTGGGTTTGCAGTAAATCACTTGGACATTGCGCCACAGTTTGCTGGAATTTTGATGGGAATTACTAATACTTTTGGAACAATACCTGGAATTGTCAGCCCTCTTTTAACGGGATTCATTACTCAAAACCATAGTGACGCTGAGTGGCAGACCGTTTTCTACATTGCAGCCGGGATTTATTTGTTTGGTTGCGTAATCTATTGGTTCTGGGCTTCCGGAGAAATACAGCCTTGGGCAATTTTGGAGGATGAAAAAGACCCAAAAATGACNGCGTAATCTATTGGTTCTGGGCTTCCGGAGAAATACAGCCTTGGGCAATTTTGGAGGATGAAAAAGACCCAAAAATGACAGGGGTTTCAAATCCTGTTGAAGTTAAAGATGAAGCTCATGTAGCTTGATAGTAAAAAATAAAGAAAACTATTAAAACTAATTATTTTATTTTTTGGGTGTCATTTAAAAAATTTGTAAGTGTTCCGGGATCCGATGTGTATATTCATTATGTGGCTTTCTCATTATGATTATGTTTTGAAATAAGTATTTAAAATGAAAACTAAAATTAAAAGGTGTTTGGAGTGGGAATCGGTGTAACATCAGTCCTTACGCTTTTAACTCCTCTGGCAGCTAAAATGAGTGTCTACGCTCTTCTCACAATCAGAATATTGGAAGGTATTTTCGAAGGAGTTGCGTTCCCATGCATCCACGCTCTTTTGTCAAAATGGGCGCCCCCACATGAGAGAACCCGAATGACGACAATTGCGTTTGCTGGTAATTTTGCTGGAACCGTCATCGGAATTGCCATTAGTGGAATTTTGGCAAATGCATTTGGGTGGGAGAGCATTTTCTATATTTTAGGTAATGTAACACTCGTTAAGCCTCATCACATTGATATATTGTATAAATTCTTGTAGGTACCATAGGATGCATTTGGGCATTGCTTTGGATGTTTCTGATAAAAGAATCCCCTGAAAAAGATCCTTATATTACAGAAGTGGAGTGGAATTTTATTCAACAAAGTTTAAAACAAAAAAAAGGCAAAAAAGAGGTAACGGAAGTTCCTTGGAAAGCTATTA
>JXPH01017492.1:0-11848 GCA_001014845.1 Mochlonyx cinctipes
TACATACCATAAATACAAGAAATGCATCAATGGCAACGCAGACGTTGATTTAATAATCGGTTCATGGACCGGTTATTAAATATTAACGTTTGTATCGTAGTGCTTTTTGTAATTTCATTTTACTTTCTTGTATATGATGTTTACTTTTGAACTACTTTTCATCATTAACATTATACACAACTACTCTTAGATTGTGTATGTAAATTATAAGCATATGCACTGAGAAAAATGTTAAGTTAATTGAACGCATAAATTGAGAATTTAATATAATGATTTTATTTTGGTCTTCAGGTACTGCGAGAACGTATAACTTTTAAAAATTATTGTGTTATTGCCAAATAATGCTGTAATAATCAGTAAGAACTTTGTAGCTGTCCAAAAATACTCAAAGCATTTAGGAAACAGGCCCCTAACGTCGCTTCGGCTAATCAGGGGTGCCATTAGGTGGGATGTACTNAGCATGCATTTTCATTTCCAGCTCAATATTTTGCCAGAAACTAAAGACAGAATTATTGTTATAAAATGTTAACACTTATTTATTGACTGAAAGGACAGTGGGTGGGCGGTGACTGACTGCTAAGGAGATGCCAGAAATTGTTCAGTGGAAAAGCTGATCAGGTTCTTCAAAACAAAAAGCCACACACAAAATATGACAAACACTTTTTGAGTTCAAGGTAGCCAAAATATTGATTAAGTCTACCTACTTTAAAAAAAATATCAACTTTGTATGGCTGTATGGCATCCCTTAGAAGCCTTTGTCCGATATGGGCTAAAAATTGATAGACATAAAATGGGTATCAATTGATCATCTTGTCCAAAATTTCTAAAGATTTTATTTATAAATGTGTGATTGATATCGTTTTTATCGATAAAATAGTAAACATTTGTATGGGAGCCCACATACACTGAAAATCTGGGTAACTCTAAAAAAGTGTTCACTGAACCCTTAAAAAAGTTCAGAGGTGGAACCCCGAATTAGAGCTCATTGAACCCTAAATAAGACTTCAAATTAGCCAAAAAGAGTTCATTTGATCTTTTTTTAGAGTTCNGAAATGGTGGACAAAAAAGTGGACCAATTAATAATCTTACGCAAAATTTAAAAAGATTTTATTCATATATGTCGGATTTATATCGTTTTTATCTATAAAATAACGAACTTTTGTATAGTCTACAGTTTGGACTCAAAATTGACGAGGATGAATTGAGCCTTAATTAAAGTTCATCTCTCTCTTTTATTCATAAAATCACGAACAATTGGGCTCAAAGATGGCAGAAATATTTTATCAATAAAATAACGAAAATTTGTATGGGAGCCCACGGAAGCCTTTGTCCGATTGGGCAAATAGGTCTCGATGCACGATTAAAACACTCCTTCTGCTAAATTCGCGTTTTTGAGTTATCGTGCCTCAAAGGATTAACAACAAACTTACAATGTAAACCTTTCTCCGATTGGGCTAAAATTAGCCAGAAATGTATTAACTGATGTTCATGACCAAAATTTCAAAAGTTTTTATTCATTCGGATTTAGAACGATTTTATCAATAAAATAACGAAAATTTACGGAAGCCTTTGTACGATTGGGCTCAAAATCAATAGGTTTCGTTGCACGATTAAAATATTTTTTTTAGCCAAATTGGAGTTCGTATTTTTGAGTTATATCACTTACAATCACCGGACTGACATACAGACATCCTCCCAATTTTGATCGCAAATAACTCCTGGAGGTTCAAAAGATTTTTTAACCTTGGTTTGGGTGATTTAAAATTTTTTTACCCATTCCTATACTGCCTTCACAATTGAAATATTGCTATCTAATCTACACTCTTTTACATTTCGGTCATCAAGGTTTTCAAAAATTTTCTCCTATAACTCTATGTAAAATTGTATAATTGTGGTCGATTTGTACCATTTACACCACTTCAATTGTGCTGAAAAAAATAGACAAGACTCGTATCAGTGACATTTAGCTTGCTGTATACCTAACTCATTTTCGACCATTTTTAGATAGCAATATTTCAATTGTGACGGCAGTATACTTATAAAAGCTTATATTCTAAATTTGAGATCGGAATGAGCTCTGATCTCTAAAACTTCAGAAACTTAGAAAATTCTAGTTAGTTTGTGTAGGGGTCCCAGACCTAGCAGTGGAAATCGTCCTTACTTTTGTTAAAAAAAGCCTCCACACAAAATTTCAGCCAAATCGGTTGAGAATTACGTTATTTATCGAGGACTCAGACACACAAACGATTTTTTGTTTTTTCACGTTTCTGACCATTTGTCGCAACTTTTCTAGAGGAACAATTTTTTTTTATTTTACTGAATACNATCGGTTGAGAATTACGTTATTTATCGAGGACTCAGACACACAAACGATTTTTTGTTTTTTCACGTTTCTGACCATTTGTCGCAACTTTTCTAGAGGAACATTTTTTTTTTATTTTACTGAATACATAAGCTTTTCTTTTCTATCTAAAGATATGATGAGAGAAGAAAGAAAAGCTAAAGCAGCGTAATATTGACATACTACCCACATACTGGCAGTATGCGGGTAGTTTGCTCATAAATAGGGCAATGGAAACAGATTTGAATATTTTTCCCGCAGAACGTCACTACTTAATTTAATTCCTCTATCATTTTAATCTAGATGTCCTTAGTGCATAATAAATCTAAGGATTCTTATTTAAAAGATTTTTCCTACAGCGTCGCCACACTTATACACTTTGTCCATCGCGCTATCGGTGTGATCAAGCTTCCAGCCTTTACGACAGCTGCAAGCCCAAAGACCTGCTGCCAGATACTTCAATTTTTCACTCACTGACTTTTTCACATATTTTATCGAAGTTTTTGGTTTTGACCCGTCTCAAATTCAGATACACCTAACCCGCAAGACTAACGTCAAATGTGCACTTGCGTAAGCATCAATTACGCATGTATGAAGATTTTGGTTCTCATAATTTGCAAATTTCACTTTCTTTTATAAGATGCTCCCACAACTGTATAAATAAAATATATTTTAATATGGGATTTTTTTTCTTATTTGGTTCAAAAAGCAAAGAATTTAACCCACAAGGTGGATTATAGCTTTCCTCCATTATTTTCGGCTACGCTTCTGACCCACGAGAATATTTAATTTAAAATTTATAGTAGATCATGTAGCTTTTCATCATATTTCATATTTATTGTATATTTTTTGATAGGAACTGGATTGAAACTTCGACAAAGATGATGTGTGCAAATTTTGAAGCGGATCGAAATAGTATTAATAATGAATAATAATAATAATAATTTATTTATTAAAGATTCGACATAGATTTTAAAGGAATCTCTGAAATATTTTAACAGTAAGCGCGCTGTTAAAACAAAAAAATAATACTGCAAACCTACAGTGAGGTTGCTAATCAAGCTGCTTTAAAAAAAACATTAAAATAATAAATAACATAATTGGNACTGTTTTTTACTACTGATTTTATTGTTTAATATTTGATAAATAAAGCAAATTAATTGGTAATGGTTCAGGCCTACAATTGGAATTGCTTCCGTTCTAATAGAATATAACTCGATAGTTGAGGTTAATCTCGGAAGTTTATAGATACATTTCAGAGCCCGGTTCACAGAGTTATGTAAGAAAGTCTGGTAATTGGAAGGGATCATATTATTCCAAATTTAGCTCTGGAGTGGTGTTCTTGGGCGCTTGCCATAAGTTTATATTCCAAATTTACTTTTCAAAATTTCAAATTTTTCAAATTTACTAATCCTTTTCCAACCCTTTTCAAAATTTGCACATCTTTGTCGAGGTCTAAATTTAGTTCCTATCACAAAATATACAATAAATATGATGAAAAGCTACTAATCCACTTTGTGGTATCCTACGTTTTTTAAGTAAGTTCAATGGCGGTTGCTTGGAAAATATAAGTATGATAAGTACTTTCAGAATTATTTTCTAACGTTGTATTGATTCAGAATTATTATTAGTTGATAGTCATTTCTTCTGATCCTTCTGACCTATACCAGCTTTCCCCTAAATAATCCTTTGAGCAATTCAAATATGCCATAAAATAGTAACAATTCATAAATAATTCAACGTTGCATTGCAAAATTGCAAATGATGCTTTCTTCACTCTTCTAAACAAATCTCATAATAAACACAATAGACAGTAAATCAAAGTAGATACATCAAAAGTAAAATTATTTCTTAATTAAAAATTTATTTTTCCATTGTATTTTTCTCTCAAATTTCATCTGTGGCTAAATATGTTGTCTCATATTTAAAAGAAATTCACTTTTTGCATAACTTTTCCCTTTGCTGGCATTGTTTTTAATTCTAATTTGCAATTCAAAAATGTGTTTTAGTAATAGTATCGTTAAAATAATCATTCATGTCACCATAACCACTGGGTACCTAAATTATGACACAGAATTGATAATGGCTAAAACTCTTACTTATTTAACTTAAAAGCCTATGGTGTCCTGACGGGACACACCCGATAAATAGTTCTATTCCGTCTAATTCTGTCCCTTGCGATTGCTATTACGCCACCCCGTTTATCGTTGCGTACATTCAACTCTGCGTTGAAGGAACGGTGCCAAGTTTGGCCATAGACAAAGGAATACTAAGATATCCAGAAACGAGGTTTTGTCGTAGCTTCGGACGACGTGGCTATACAAACAAAGGAATAGAGTAATTAACGCAATGCATGATAGCGACTTCTTACATTTGAAAATTTTGACAGCCAAGATTTTCATTGTATTATTTTTTGAAGGGTTGTTCAAATCGCCATCTTTGTCCTGTTAATTACTCTATACTAAGATGTCCAGAAACCACAGATTAATGAATGCTAAGATATCCAGAAACGTCGTTATATCACATATCATCCTTGTCGAAGTCTAAATCCAGTTTCTATCACAACAAGGTATAGAATAAATATAATGAAAAGCTATATAATTCACATTGTGGTTTCCTACGGTTTTGAGTCTGGTTTATGCAAGCGGTCATTTTCCACGGCTTGCAAAAAATTTGACTAACATTTTGCCAACTTTGCTGCCATACTGATTTACCACCCAAGCCGTGGTGTATACTATCGGCCGCGCCGGGGTCTGAACTCCCTCTCTCCGGTTGATACTTTGAAATATCAAAGACCAAGGACATTCCAAATGTTTATTTTTCTGTAACACCTCAAGCCGAGCATTATTCTTAATAGATCACAAGAGAATTAATATAGAATGCAAAATTTGGAAAAAAAAATACAATAATGAAATTTTTTATTTAATTTGACGAAATATTTCTTAAACATAAATTCATTTAAACATCAAAGAATCATTTTTCTCAGTAGATATAGATTAAAGCCAAAATAAATAATATATGTTACAAACGGGAGTACTGCGTTTGCCCGAAGCTCGTTTCCCCGAATGGTACGTTTGATCGAAGCTCATTTCCCCAAATGGTACGTTTCCCAGAAGCTTATTTCTCTGAATGGTATGCTTGCCCGAATATTGTTTCCCCGAATAATTTTTCTAGAAATTTCCCTTCTTTAAAAAGATTTTAAAAATTATTCAAATCTTAACTATGGCAAAACTTCTTTTCAAAGAAGAGTGAACCTTCAAATGGGCTCTTCTTAGGGCTGCGCACTAAAAATATACCATTCGGGGAAACAAGTTTCGGGCAAACGTACCATTTGGGCGGGAAGACGAATTTCGAACAAACGTATCATTCGAGCCAATGAGCTTCGGGCAAACTTAGTACTCCGTACACAAACAACATCGGATTTATATTTAGATAAGATTTGGTTTTGATTGTAATAAAATCTCCAATTATAATGTTTAACAAATGTAAAATATAATTTGATTTACATATAGAATAAAATAACAAATAGATATTTTTATTAATAACTTGATTTGATTGAAGTTGCAGTAATTCATATTAAGCACTGATTTTCATTGCACTATTTTTACATAATTAACAAGACTTTAAAATTAACAAATGTCAGACTAATTTGCGAAAATGTTAATAACTTATATATTAAATAGTTATATGAAAAATTCATTATAATTGAATGAATCATGAAAAGCACATTCGATTTTATATCACTTTGGAAGGTTATATTTATTTATAATTTATGATTGACTAATTAATTAATGAATGTCTTCTAAGCTTTTTGGAGGGTTATTTTTGTCGTTTGAATGTTTAAATCACTGGAATTATTCGAATTTTTAATTAATAAATATCTTAGTTTATACTTTAATACATTTTTCAACCGTTTCAGCTATTATTATGAAACTTTATGCTTTTTCCTAGGATCACGTCTAGTTATTTCTGGAGTTGAATGCAGCGGCAGCTCCCGATACATTATCTAAAAATAACAATAATGTTAGATCTATCTAATCCATTTAATCCATCTAAGTATTAATTACTAGTTCTTCGTCATCTGGCACTCTTGAAAGCAAATCTAGAATTTCATTATTAGGAACACTGTGTGGTCTAAGTATACGTCTACTAAATTTAGCAAGACCCCATATTAAAAGCAGTACCCGAATAGGTATGTAATGCAAGACCAAACATGCTACAAAAAATAACAACGCAGTAAGCCAGCTCAATTCAGGGACGGAAAAATTAAATATGCTGAAAGAAAAAAGAATTAAATTTGAATTTATTTTAAAAAGTGCAGGTATTTGTTAAGATCTACTATATAAGGCAAGGTTCACCCGATGTATCTAAGATTTTTTTAAATTTTTTGCTCATTGCTCACCAACTTTTTCTTGTTATTAAAGCTATTTTTTATAAAAAATTAAAAAAGCATAACAAGCTCCACTGACAGTATATACATACATACAGCTTATAGCTTTTCTCTGTCCTTACACTG
The DNA here is from genome assembly GCA_001014845.1 of Mochlonyx cinctipes. Taxonomy (NCBI): domain Eukaryota; kingdom Metazoa; phylum Arthropoda; class Insecta; order Diptera; family Chaoboridae; genus Mochlonyx; species Mochlonyx cinctipes. The sequence continues at coordinate 6,858 of JXPH01017492.1, forward strand.
TTCATTTGTGTCCGTGATGGAAGCTTTCAATTTCGAATAATGAATTTAATTAATAAAAGGCGATGATGATGATGTGTTATAAATTTTCTGTTTTTTTCATTGAAGTTTTAGAATTCACGGGTTTATTACATTTAAGTTCATTACCCCATCACTTCGGGCGGGTTTATAGTCTAGTAAATAAATAACAGTCAAAAACTACATTAGAATATGAGTACATTAGAATATCAGCATAGATTAATAATAAGATATGATATATCTTAGAAGAAAAACTGGTCAAATTTTCAATTATCCAACGAATTTCGCGATATGTCACCACCACCGGGGCATCGGCGCAACGATCACATAGAATATTTCTGCAGAAAAACACTTTTGAAACGTCAGTTTTTATTTGCTTACACTATTATTTTTTGGCGTGTGCTAGGAAGCCCTAGTTCTGACATTGATTTTCATTATGCTTTCATCCACTTTGAATAACTCTCACCTCTCTGGCGACTGCAATCTTTGAATATATAATTTTGACATTTCAAAACATCAACGAATCGAGGTGAGGTTAACAGACAAAATTTGTGAAAACATTACGAGGTAGAAGTAAATTCTAGTAAAATAATGCGGTATATGACCACAAAAAAAGTGTTGCTGTTTTTCCCAATTGATTTCAAATTTTCTCAGCAATATCTTATTATTAATCTATGATATCAGTACAATAGAATTGAATTGAGGTTGGAATCGGCAATGATACGTCATAGCACCACTGCTACGCAATGTTTTTCTTGAAATGTGATTTCGGAATAATGTATTGATTGACAGTTGGTGTCAAGCAGCTCCAATAATACTAAATATAAGTAGTATGGATGTTGTCAGAAGCGGGTTTTTATATGGGTAATATTCTAATATAACGTCTTAAAATGGCTTCCAAGATTTCATATATCGGGTGAACTTTCCTTTTTATATTTGTTATCTGATTAATATTACAGGAAAAGAACATACAGATACGCTCGTACAGCAACAAATTTCGAACAAGAAAACAGAAAACCTTTAAATCCTCGATAAAACCTATATAGTAGGGTGGTCCCGGAATAGCCGACCTCATCCGATTTTAAGTCCCTTAAAAGTTTCATCTTGAGATTCTCTCCAAAATTTTGAGCCCGATCGGATAAAATTTGGGACGTGCATCCGGCCAAAAACCGTCAAAAAAGGGGTTTTTTGAGGGTTTACGGACAAAAAGTAAAAAATAACTCTGAACTCTTTTTTTAAACCTTAAATACCTAAAATATTTTTTTACTTTTTGTCAATTTGGTTCCATGTTACGGCCCAAAATAATTAAAAAAAATCACTTATTTTTCACTTTCACTGTGCAAGCCGATTTCGTTCGCACCGGTTACCTGGTGGTTGAAGGCGAGTATTCTTGTTTTTTTTATTTCGACCGCTGTAGAGACAACTCCTCAATTTGAGTATTTTTATATCTATATTTTATATTTTTATTAAGTGATAAAATATACGAAGTTTAAGTAAATTATTTGCTTTTTATTTATTATTTTAATATTCTAATCTGATAAGTGTCAGGTAGTCGATCCTGGATGACTGCAGAAATATAAAAAAATTCCATTAATGAAAATTCATTACTCTTTCCTATCTTCTACACTATTCCTTTTCTAATCTTTCCTCCCCAAAACGAAATAGTCAAGCATCTTAACTTCCTGCCCCTGTGCATGCACTTAGTGGTACGTGCGTCAATTTGGTCCAAAAATAAAAAATCGTCCAAATCAACATTAAAACACGTTTTGGACCCCTACGATCCATTTCCGGCCAGAATTGGGTAGACGTCTTTTAACTAACGCAACTCTTTTATGTCTCAAGAAAATTCGTAGATAGTTTTTCCGATCGAGCTGAAATTTCGGAGGGAGTATTCATTTGATAAGACCACGTGCAAACACTTATAGATGCATTCATATGAGAGCCCAATCGGACAAAGGCTTCTGTAGGTTTCCATACAAAAGTTCGGCATTTTATCTATAAAAACGATATAAATGTACCCATGTTGTGACTATCAATTTTTAGCCCAATCGGATATTTTTATAATAAAACTGGTTCTTTTATCTTTTGTTATGTGTGTGAGCACATAGCTCTTATAGTCATAATCTAGTTATAGTGTTCGCTTGAATCACCTTATTCTATCTTAAAGTTGAATAAACAATAAATTAAAAATAAATGATAGCGTTTTATGCCTCCGACTCTCTCATACCGGCGTGTGAGAACGGAACAAACTAAAATAAATAATTAAATTAACTAAAAACATCAGTTTGATTATGGAAAATAAATCAAATAATTTTCAAAAGACTGGTCAGTGGTCATTAAAATTTTAGTTTTCAGAATTATCTGTGAAGGGTCTGATCAGTATGTTCTTTTTCAGACTTAGTATTTACTTTTTAACACTTTCTCCTAGAGAAGCTAAATAACCAATAGTGTTTTGTACGCTTTGTGATACTTCTTGGATAGCCTGCAGTCTTTCTTTGATTGTTTTCTTCTCTTCCTAGAAAAAAAAGTTATTTATACCAAATAGATAAGATTTTGTGTGTACACAATTGGTATACCTAATAATAATTAGAAGAATAAAATGCAAGTCTAGGTGAAAAAATATTTTCAAAATAATTTTTAATTCCAACATAAATTATTCATGTTAGGGGAAAGCGGAAAAATATTTTCTTCAAAAATATATCTAATTGGCTTGAAAACCTAGGTTACCTCACTCTAAGAAAAAAGTGCTGATTAATCAGTAGTCTTAATGTATTTTGAAGAAAAAGTGGAACTATGGATTTATGTATTATACACAGCCCTTACTGATTTATACATAAACCGCATTTTATAGGATAATAAGTCAAGATTTGTGTCGACAGCTTTTTAACAATTGTTTTTCCAAAACTACAATGGTTTCTTGAACCTGTAAAAATGACAATACAAAAATTGTAAATTTAGCAATTATGACTTATAAGTACTTTACTGTTATATATACACTCTATATTGTCAATTTCACAATTTCTTTGAGTGCAGCTATAATATTCAACTTTTTGCAAATAGTTGCCAATTTACATGTTATGAATTGTCCCACTTTGTTTATCGTGTTGCAGGTGATGATTATTTCACTTATTTTGCGAAGAATTAATATCTCATCATCTCAGTTGATAACACCAACTTTTGGGACACAGGGCCCCAAAGTTACATGACTGAATAATGAAAAACTTAATAAAAATGATATAAATAAGATTTGCATTTTACTCTTTTGTGTAACGTCTCCAAACTAAAATTTCGAATTTGTTTTCTTTAAGATTTGATTATAAAAATTGATCATCCTTTTTTCTGTCTTACAATTACAATTTTGTCTTTTTCACACGGAAATGACAAAGCGTTCTGTATTGATTTTAACCAACTCAACATACTGTCTGAACTCCACCAATTGGTGAAATTCAGTACAGCAACATTATTTATTGTCTCAGAAAAAGAACTACCCAGATGAACGATTTCGAACAAAAATATGAAAAAAAAACTGGGACTTACCATTATTTTTAGTTCACGAGAAAGTTAAAGTTAAACATGGTGTTATGTGAAAACACCATACCTATTTTTTGACACATTAAGGTTCCTTAGAAAAAAGTAGGTGCCACTAGTTTAAGTTTAAGCACGTGTATTTTACTTTTGGGGTGACGTTTGATGGGGCACTCGGTCATCTGTATAATTTGTTTTCTGTGCTTAAATTTATAAGCGTGTTTTCTTTCTTTTTCCCGCATTATCAAAAGTTCTGTGGATGCTAGTGAACGTGACTAATTTTCAGCCACTATAAGTGAAATTAGTCCCATCATTCAAAATAGAAAACCAATTATGTAATATATTTTAGTTTGGAAGCTTGAAATCTACTAATATTTAAGATTATTGATATCATACAGTGAAATCTGTGAGAGTCAGATTCTTAAGGGGAATTATTTGTAAGGTTTTAAATATTTCAAATGCCATTTATAGGTTTCTTATTTCGTTCTATGGCTTGAAGGCCTTTTAATACTTACTATCCTCTAGCGGAAGATTAATTCTGCATCTACTTGTATTTTATTTTCGACTGCCCTTGATCGGTAGAGCGTCTGCCTATCATCCTGAAGGGTACGGGTTTAAATCCGACCCGTGACGATTGAATTAACTTACGTTTTTTCATGGTTGTCGAAAAGGTAGATTGCTTTGTGTGCGCTATTATTAATGAATAATAGGGTAACAAGGTAATTTCCGACATGCATCGTCGGAGCCATGCTATCAAAGATATACTTGCTACAAAAACTTAAGTATGGGATAGCAGGCGTTCGAATGACGTTCATGTTGAAGAGGTTAATGCAGTTTCCTTGTAGCAAAAATTGAACACGACTTGATGGGATCAATGAACTGGTAACGCAATACCAATTTTGATATAATTGAAATTTGAAGTTTTAATAGGCTGTAAACTTTACATGTTTTGGGTTTTCACACTTTTCACAGTCTTGACAACCATTGACCGTTTCTTATTATGTTTCATAATAGGGTTTTGAAATAATGCTCTAGAGCGATGAAATCAGAAGTTGATCTCTTTTCCCCATCATTGTTATCGGCTGTATCGAATTGGGCAGCTATTTGTAGTAAATAGGGTAGCAATTTTTGAAAATTATAAGCTATTTTTGTTAATTTCTGGATTGCAGTGCACGAACAAATTTAGACCCAGATTACTAAAACTCTTTAAAAAGTAATCTGTTTATTGAGCTTTCCGATTTAATACAATGTTTTAGATGTAGACAACTAATATCTACCCTTTCAGATATCAACTACACTACAAGAGCTAATTGTCAATCAATGTACAATTCTCTAAACAAAATATTATTCTAGCGATGCACAAGTTAGCAGCGCCCTCGCATAAAAATTTCTTTCAATAATAATTACATAACTCGGCACGAGTGGCGCTGTATCAACAATATAATACAGTG
>JXPH01017501.1:0-11758 GCA_001014845.1 Mochlonyx cinctipes
TTTTATGCGTACCGGCACTTATTTTTTCCCGTATCTAGGCACTGGAGCCCACAAAAGCTTTTGTCCGATTGGGCTAAAAATAATTAGGCATAAAATGGGTCTTGGCCAAATTTTTAACAGATTTTATTCATAATTGTCGGATTTGGAGCGATTTTATCGATAAAATTACGAAAATTTGTATGAGAGCCCACAGAATCTTTTGTCCGATTGGGCTCAGAATTGGTAGGTCTTCCTTGTTACACTGTTTCCAAATTTTTGGAAAATCGGAGTTCGCTATTTTGAGTTACCGTGCGTCAAACGCTACAATTATATTACGATTGAAAAAGCTAGCTTTTCCACGCAAGGTAGATTGTTGGCTAATAAGTTTCTCTTCAATTCTTCTTCATTTCCTACTATAATGGTGGAGCAAAACAGTCATTTTCTTAATTTTCTCCTCTGTCTCAGACTTGTTTAAATGAATTTGATGCAAATTTAAATGATTTTTGAACGCCATTGCTGAATCTAAATATGCAAATTCTACGCCTCCCTAAATAAAAAATCTAAAAAACACACCCCAAAAACTCATTTGCCTATCAAAAAATTTTAAAATCTCAAACCCTTCAATTTAAATTGCAATCCAAACCAAAGCAAATATTCCTCCCCGAATAAAAAGGGTTGCGTCCTACAAAGGTGGCACGTTCCAAAAAAATTATATGGCCAAAAACAATCAAAAGAAATGTTTAAATCAATAAAAAGAAAATGAAACTACAATATTAAGTTTTATTACCTGTTAATTGCAATCGATTTTCTATCTAAATTATACAAACAGCATACTTCATCCCATATGTATCCCAGCATCCACACACACATTTATAATCTCGCTTGCATCCCATCCGTCCATATATAGTTTTCACCCTTCCTTTTCTTCTAACTATATGGCAAAATAAAATTCCCTGTTGTACACATTGTGCATCTCCTTTCCTTCCCCCTTTCCACTCTATTCCTTTTGCCACACTCTGCACTCCGCTCCTCTCCCGTCCCCGTCCTTGTGTATAATTTATTTTATGATCCTTTTTTTATGCTGTGCAACATTATATATTCAGCGCATATATTTTCCATACATTATATTTATACAACATTAAATTTGAACTGACGCATGCGCCAGTTGCCGGTGACTGTGGACTGTGGAGGTAGAAGCAGAAGAGAACAACAGCCACAAAGGACAAGGGATTGAGTTATATATCATTTTTATATTCAACCCCATTCCATTCCATTATTCATATTATTACTTGACTATACTATTTTATTTTATTTTTAAGGATGAGGAGAAGGGGTTAGTTTTTATGTTTGGCTTTGTTTATTGTGAAAAATGTTTGCGTTATTCTTTCAGCATCCCTAATGATGCTGAATCTCATTATTAATATTGATCAGGTGTTTTTATTTGAATTTGGGCTTTGCAATACTAATTGACAAGATTGTTTCCTGGTTGTGCTAGTTCACAATATTGTAAACATGGACAGCATTCAAGTTTCATAGTGCCTGCTAGAGTCGATCCTGTTGATGGTATAACACCAAACGAAGCACGAACAACACTGAAATTCTGGTAAACTCTAAAAGTGGTTTCGTGGAACCCTAAAAAAAGTTCAGCTGTGGAACCCTTCATTTGAGTTTATAGAACCCTAAATAAAAGTTCAAATAAGCCAAAAAAAATAAAGTAACTTTTTCAACTCATCGGAGTTTGTTAAACCCTAATTAAGTAGCCGAAATTTTGGCTTCCTTGAACCCAAAGACGTACATTGGACTTTATGTGTGCACCATGTATATTAAGGTCTGCTTTTTCGATCTACACAAACACTTGGGAGCTGTAAATCATCTTTTGATTTTGAGTCTAGCAGTACCACAGAGTGGTTTGAAAAACTAAAAGTGTACTTTGAACATTGAACGTTGAACGTTGACGATGTCCCTCCATAGGGTTTCTAAAAAGTGCTAACCTCCTATACACTGACCTGCTCTCAAAAACGATGTGTACAAGTAGACATCAATTGACATCCTCCATCTATGTTTCGTTAAGGTCTGGTATTCCAAGCATGTTATTATTGCTTGGAATACCAAACATTTTCGATAGAATGAAAATAATGAACACCTCACGCCAGAAAGGCGGAAATAAATGGCCACAATATTTTGAACAATCATTCCCAAGGAAATCCTGTCTTCAAATATTTTAGAAGAAATTACGAAGAGAACAGACAGGCTTTCAAATTTACATCAGCAGTGTAGGCCAAATAAATAAACTTCAAAGTAAAATGGCTCAGTATAGCTGAAACAAAAAGCTTTCGAGTACTAAACCAGAAAACTTTCAGAGACAGACCACATCAAATAAGACGCCATTCCTTAGTCGGAGCTGGGTTACTACGTAACGACGCACAGTGGGAAATTTGAGTAAAAAACTATCAAAGCTCAAAATGTCAAATTTGAAGTCTTTTGATAGGTAATGTTTATTTCTAACTGGTTAACTGAAACAAAACCTACATACCATCAAAGTTGGGATGTCTTATAAAGTTTTTTTTAAATAGTATAGTGATCCAAAAACCGAAAACTAGCCGTAGAATCCACCTTATGTTATATTTCTCCTTTACAAAAGAGCTAGAGTTTTTTTTTAATAAAATAGGCTTCAGCCTTGCTATGTCTGTTCCTAAAAATATTGCCTTCGCTAAGTGAATTAACTTTCATACATATGGAGGAAATTATTTTAAATTAGAAAAAACTTCTCCAATTTTCTTTCTTCCACCCCTCATTATCTCCAAAATCTCATGATGACATTTTTTGATGAGACAAAAAAAAGTAATTTTCATAAAACCCTAATATAAAAACATAGGAAACCAAAAAGTGAATTATATAGCTTTTCTTTCTTATTTATTGTAGATTTTGTGATAGGAACTGGATTTAGACTTCGAAAAAAATGATATGTGCAAATTTTGAAGAGGATCGGAAAAGTATTTACAGAGTTATCCCAGAAAGTCTGGAAATTGGAAGCATCAGGAATGGATAATATTATCCTAAATTTAGCTCAGGAAATAATCTTAGGCACATACGCTTGTATTCCAAATTTTGATAACCAGAACTTGAGAATTCTGTCAGTGGCTGGTACCTAGGAGCCTTCAGGGTAAAAATTTTTCGGAACTATTCTTGTATACCTACCAAAAGCTTATATTCCAAACTTGAGCTCATTCCGATCACGAGAACTCAAGAATTCGGGAAGTTCCTGGTACCGAAGCCCTCAAAATCTGTATCAAGGTAAAACTTTTTTACGAACTGTTTTTGGATACTTCCCAAAAGCTTATACTCCAAATTTGAGCTAACTCCGAACACTAGAACTCAAGAATTCTGGAAGTNGAAGCCCTCAAAATCTGTATCAAGGTAAAACTTTTTTACGAACTGTTTTTGGATACTTCCCAAAAGCTTATACTCCAAATTTGAGCTAACTCCGAACACTAGAACTCAAGAATTCTGGAAGTTCCTGGAGCCTGGGAGTCCACAGATCCCTATGTCCTAAGGTCAAACTTTTTTACGAACTGTTCTTGAAAACTTATCAAAAGCTTACATTCTAAATTTGAGCTCATTCCGATCATTAGAACTCGAAATTTCTGGAAAATTCTGGTGAGTTTGTATGGAGGCCCCAGACAACGTGGCCCGATTTGGCTGATTAACTCGACTTTACTTTTGTTGAGAAAAGCCTCCAAACAAAATTTCAGCCAAATTGGTTGATAATTATGTTAGTTATCCGGGACACAGACAGACCGACAAACGACAGACACACACACGGACTTTTTTCTTTGGTTTTTTCACATTTCAGACCATCATTTGGAGCAACTTTTCCCGAGCAACTAAAAATTTTTACTGTATACAATAGCGTTTCTTTTCTATCTATAGATATGATGAAAGAAAAGCTAAAACTGAACCCAATTACCATAAATGTAGAAAATCCTAATCAAATCAGTATCGATCTCGGATCTGATGCTCGAGAAAAGGCAAAATATAAAATAAAAACAAAATTTGCTGATAAAAATGCATTTCCAAACCAAAAGAGGAATACACCATACAATAAAATGAACTGTGCGATAATCATAAAAAGAAAATTGAAAATGGGAAATATTGAGATGTGACGAAACTATATTTAGTGGAGGAATATTATTTTGCTTTGTATGGAAAAACTTTTTTCGACCAGAGATCGGTGAAACTCTGATTATAAATAAAGAAAAATAAGCAAATCGAAATAACAGATGGGTTGCAGACTTCATCGTCATGAAAGGTTAGGAAAGTATGATCATTGTAAACAACGACCCAAAGTTAGTTTAAAATCGTTTTACTAATTTATTCAGAAAATTTTAAAATCTCCCCCCCACTGTAAGCGGTTCTTCAAGCGGTTTCGTATTTTTTACTGATTTTTCATTATTTTCATATTTGTTTTTTTCAACCAAAAATTAGATTATAACCAGAGTTTCACCGATCCGATTTGAAATTTTTTATAGTTAATATTCCTCCACTAATTGTTCAGGAAAGAACATGAGGAGGGATATTTACATGACAGTCAATTGTTTTAGTTTATTGATTTTTTATACAAGAACCGAAAATTCTCTATTGAGTAGCTACATTTGGACCTGCATGCTGAATTTATGCTTCTTCACTTTAGCATTGGAGACATTTCAGATAGTTCAACATGGCTCTATAGACTATCATGTGGCATGAAACTAAAATATCAGCTTTTTACCAATAGGTAGCTATGGGTATATCAAATTTTTTTTTAAATCAAAACATGACAAAAATGTAGACATCGACGACAAAGTGGATGAAATAGCTTTTCTCCTCTAATATCGGCAAATTTTTTCACTTCACCGGAAACTGTCTTATTCTATTTTTTAAGGAACTGTTCGTGGATACTCACCAAAAGCTTATATTCCAAATTTGAACTCATTTCGTTCACTAGAACTCAAGAATTCTAGAAGTTCGTGGTACAAAGGAGCCCACAGATCCCGGTGTCCCAAGGTCATTTTTTTTAGGAACTGTTCTTGGGTACTTACCACAAAATTCTGTTCCAGATTTGAGATCATTTCGATCATTAGAACTCAAGACTCCATGCTCCGATTAGACTCATTAACGAACTAATCCTTACTTTTGATGAGAAAAGCCTTCACACAAAATTTCAGCCAAGTCGGTAGAGAATTAATTGAGTTAACAAGGTCACAGACACACAGACGACGAAGACATATTATGTGACAACAAAACAAAATTGTGTTTCTTTAACATAATGTTTCGTTGCTATCACTTAAAGTTATTTTGAAATCTGAATTCAATTAATTTTATGTACTTTGTGGCTTGATCGGTAGCGCGTCTGCCTATCAACCAGAGGGTACGGCTGCAAATCCGACCCGTGACGATTGAAATAACTTGCGTTTTTTCAGCGTTGTCGAGAAGTTAGATTACTTTGTGTGCCCTATTATTAATGAGTAATAGGGTACACAAGGTAATTTCCGACATGTATCGTCAGAGCCATGCTACCAAAAATATGCTTGCTGCAAAAACTTAAGTATGGGATAGAAGGCGTTCGAATGGCGTTCGTGTCGAAGTGGTTAGTCAGTTTCCTCGCAGCAAAAATTGAACACAACTTGATGGGCTCAATGAACTGGTAACTCATTAGCCATACAACGACAAAGGAACAAATTTCCACCCCTCAAAAATCCCCGTTTTTCAATCTTGAACTTTAAACCAAATAGCTGCGTTCCCCCAATTTTCGCATAAATGTTTCTTCAATACACAAAAAACCTCCTAATATTGTATTCGCAATAAAAAAAAGTTTATTTTTCTTTTCTGTATGAATCGCAGAATTATGCCTGCCTGACTGAAAAACTGCTTACATATTTCCATCATAAATTTCTATAAATTTTTTATTACAATTGAGTAAATTTGAAAACATCATCATAATCATAAAAAAGCATAATATTTTAAAAAGGAATCGAATTTATGTCAAATGTTGCGTGACATAAATATTATTCTTGTATCCAAAAGATTTTTTCATTTTATTTTCCATTTTTTGAGGGTTTATCAAACAGTTTTTTAACATTTTTCTTCCTTTTGACGTACATCGAATCGATACACAAACATGTTATTTGTAGGGTGATTTTTTATTCGAGAAAATAATAATAATAATAATAATGTACGTGTACCAAATACATGTTTCTTCATATAGTTGAGTTTTTGTTGCTTTGAAAATTTACGCATTCGATTAGCATACAAATAAGTAAGGCGATGGGTATTTTGCCCCAGAATGAGAAAATCTCATTATTTATATTATTTTTCCAGCATCCATATTTATTTATGCTATTCCGGCAGTACCGTATACACATTAAACTAATCTGAATATGTAGCATAGAAACATAAAGAGAGAAGATGAAAACATATATAAGAGGAGGAATGCATAATTAATGTTGGGCTATGGGGTTGTGGAAATATTGATGTAAATTTATTCGATTAATTTCATAAAATTACCTTCATTATTTTCCATCTCGTATGGTGCCAAATGGTCTTCTTGGTCAGTCTACTCGACATACGTCACTGAAATATGCGTCAAGGAGCTTGTGGGGGATCTAATCCTTGTATCGTATGTAGAAGAGCTGAGATATTGAGACATTAATCAGTTATTTTGATTGATGTAGTTTATGATTATTTTACTGCATCCAGTTGATTGGCTCACAGTAAAACTTTAAATATCTAACGAAATCCAGTAAATTTTTCTCAAAAACATAATATGTGATTTGAAATTTCCCCATTAATAAGTCATCTTATTCCTTGCTTTCTGATAATTTTGTGGTAAAGCTTATAGTTAGAGAATGCAGTCGATTTTTTGGGAATTCTCATGTAACAGGTTGAAGTAGTATTTAAAATATACTCAGAGAATAAAAACTGTCTCTGACGAAACATGGTACATTTGACACCAAAGTATAAGTCAGTGACCAGCTAACAGATTTCACTCGCCAATTTGACGGGTGTGAGTCAGTGCACCGTTAGTTCACGGATTTTTACTCGTCAATTTAATGGCTGCCGTCCGTGGATTACTATCCAACGGATCAACTTAACGGTTTTTACCCATTAATTTGACATCTATGAATCATTGGTGCACGGATGTTCACTAGTTCAAACAAAACATAATCTAAAACACGAACGGATGAAGAACCATCGACTTCACAGACACTGACCCGTTGATTCGACTGGTGTTTATCCGTCAAATTCATTGGCGTTACCAGTATACTGTAAGAAAATATTTGCATGTTTATTGATAATGGTGTTGGACATATGACCGAAAGCCGTTTGGCCGAATCCATAATGCCGAGGACATTTCTTCGAAACTTAAAAAAATATTTGGGACATTTGTCCGAAATATTAAAAAATAAATCAAAAACTTATAGGTATTTAATTAAAGAACCCCACATACTACACTAAAACTAACATTATTGCACACAATGCACCCTTTTTCTGAAATTGATTATAAATTTTAGTTAAAGAAATTTATTTTTGCCGATAAATATGCACCATTTTTTCAAAGAATTTTTTTTGCATTTTGGATACACTAAAATTGATATTATTGTACACAATGCATCCTTTTTTCTGAAATTGATACTGAATTTTTGTCAAAGAAAGTTATTTTTGGCGATAATTAGAAAACCCCACATAATGCACCATTTTTCAAAGAATTTTGTTAGTCATTAGAATACAATAAAATTGATATTATTGCACACAATGCACCCTTCTTTCAAAAATTGACTATGAATTCTAGTTAAAAAAAATATTTTTGTGATAATTAGAAAACCCCACATAATGCACCATTTTTGCAAAGGATTTTTTCAGTGATTATGATACAACAAAACTAATATTATTGCCCACAATGCATCCTTTTTTCTTAAATTGATTACAAATTTTAGTTAAAGTTAGTTTTGTCGATAATAAGAAAAGGGAAATACGACAACGAAAAGAAATTTGGGTGACAATCAAAAGAAATTTGGGTGACAATGAAAAGAAAAACGGTCCACTCATAAGAAAACCCCACATAATGCACCATTTTTGCAAAGGATTTTTTTAGTGACTATGATACAACAAAATCAATATTTTTGCACTGCATCCTTTTTTCTTAAATTGATTAGAAATTTTAGTTAAAGAAAGTTATTTTTGGCCGGTAAATAAAAAACCCGAAATAATGCACCAAGAATTATTTTAGTGATTAGGATACAGTAAAACTAATGTTATTGCACACAATGCACCCTTTTTCTGAAATTGATTATGAATTTTAGATAAAGGAAAGTTATTATTACGAGTGCATTAAAAACAATTTTTTTTTCTATTTCTTGCAAATGTCTCAAATATTTTTTATGATTTGGCCAAATGTTCAAATAACTTTTTTCTGTTCGTCCAAATGGTATTCGGCCATATGGCATTCGGCTAAGTGTAACAAAATCATTGGTAATTATGTCTACTGTCGTGGAACTGTCAGTTAAATCAACATGCTACCGCTACTACTTACTTACTTACTTAAGGCCTATGGCCCCTTGTGGGACACAGCCGGTCAATAGTATTTTTCCATCTCGTTCGATTCCTAGCGGTTGCTATAATGTCACCCCATTCATCATTGCGTACACCCAACTCTGATTTAGCGGAACGGCGCTAAGTTTGGCATGGTGAGCCTCTGGAACGAGTTCCTTCCCGACGACAGTACTCCAAAGCTTCTTTTGCTATAGATCCGGGTTCCGTTGGACTTCGTCGTAGCACGTGGCCAATCCATCCAAGTTTGCGTCGCCTGATTTCTATCTCCATACTAGTCATACCGCATTGCTGCCATAATTCTATTTTAGTAATCGTTCGAGGCCATCTTATCCGAAGGATTTGCTGCAGACATCGATTGACAAATGTCTGAATTTTATTGGTGACTGAATCAGTCACTTTCCAAATCTCGGACGCGTACAGCAGTGTGGATAATACAAGGCTTCGGAATAATTGAAGTTTGGTTTTCTTAGATATGAGGCTACAGCGCCAGATGTTGTTTAACGCATAAAATCATCCTCTCGCAGTGTTGATACGGTTTTGAACATCTTCGTCGGTACCACCATTAGTTGTTGTTTTGCTGCCGATGTAAGTAAAGTTCTCGACGCATTCGACGATTTTACCGTCAATCTCAAAATCGCTAGCGCTATTTCTGTTTATAGCGAGGTACTTTGTCTTTTCGACGTTGATCTTCAAGCCAACCTTCATTCCTTCATAGGAAAGGTCTTTGATTTTGTCTTCCATATCTTTCTTTTTGTGAGATAGCATAGCCAGGTCATCAGCGTAGTCCGTATCTACCGCTACTGCACTGCGCATAAAAATATGAGAGTGTGAGGGTTAACAGTACGCTTTTTTATCGCAGGGCAGTACTCGTTTATTCATTCAACTAAGCTCTACGACTCTACGAGCGATCCGTAAGCTATATCACCGTTCTTTATTTTCTGAGTGTAGTATCAGGTTGCCATATGACAAAGGCCTACCTATGATAGGAGCCGAGACCGATAGTCACCTTCTATTAGTTCAGTGTCCATAAATTTTTGGACCAAAAAATAAGTCTGCTTCGTTGCTCGGTAGAAAACTTTCTGTCATTTAATAAATTGATGAATCATTGACAATCACCAATTATCAGTGCATATTAACTGCAATAGTTCGTGATTTTGTTGACGTTTATCTGGGAGTGATATGTTTCCCCAATCTCATTTGCCCTAATTTCATTTGCCCAAAATCTCATTCATGCCGGAACGCTCAATTGCCCGTTTTTTAGGCAGTAAAATTTAGTTTTGTGCATAACGAAAGTATATAGCCCTCAAAGAGATCATCCTTCTTTAGAAGTTACAAAACCTAGTTTTGAAGGATTCCACTTCTTAGAAAGAACAATGCTTAACTCGTAGCCCTAACTGACGGCGGTGATGCCTCAAAGAATCACCCTTCTTCGAAAGGAACAAATCCCTTCTTTGGGAGGAATAATACCTAGTTCTTTTCTTTTCTACGATTACAGGACTATGATTCCAGCGTACTGTGTTAGGAGCTGTTCTAATTTGTGTTGTAGGCAAAAATAACGACGAGCAACTAAAAAAAATCGTAAATTGAACAAACTAAATTTGTAAATTTGACAAACATGTCTGTCAAATATGCAGATTTGGTTTGTTGAATCTACGAATTTTGATAGCTCGTTAAAACAGTGCAAATTAGTTGAATTTGCAGACCAATTTTTGATCATAAGATTTCAAAATTTCTCAAAAATCTTAATCCATTGAAGCTCTCAGATACTATGGAGTCCAACTTTATTTCTTGAAGAATAATCGTGATGTTAAACTAAAGTAGACCTCAGGCTCTACATTAACAGGGTGTTTGAAAAATTTAAACACTAACGAAATGTAATTCATTTACGGTAGTTTTGAAAAAAACTCTGAAATGCTATTCAAAAAATAAATTTTGTAACAAAAAGACTAACAATATGCTTCCAATTTGCTCTCAATCCATAAGCGAAAAGGACCTAATCAATTTGATTATAATTCAATTTAATCCAACTTTAAGCTGAACATGCTCCCACTCTCAAAAAGTCCTTGACGATAATAGAAAAATCAAGTGAAAAAGGATGAAAGAATAGCCTTTCTCAATTTTTATTCCAAACATCCAAATTGAGTGTCCTTTTTCCAATAATAACATATTGAAAAAATAACGAAAAAGTGCGTATCCTTTTTATTTATTTTTAATAAGGAGTTTTCGCTTCGTCGTCCTCAAACACATTACGCAATATTGTAGCTTATTCTTGGAAAAATATTTGAAAATGTCAACCTTTTTTCAATTCCAATTTATTCAATCATGAGTTGAGAATATGTTCCTTTAATTTGGGATCTTTTATCCTGAAGAAGGTAAAAGGTACATGGACATGAGGGAAAAGGGTCTGAATCGGAAGGTGAGCCAACAATATGCATCAATTCTCTTTTTTTCAAATGATTTTTTAATGTCCTTTTATAATTTCACTAATGATCCAGAATCCCGTATCACATTAAAGGACGCGTGTATACTTTTAAAAAATTATTTGACTACCCTTCATTAGAAAATAAAACCCTTCACAAAATTAATGAACACATCTGCTTTTTTCTGCCTATTTTCTAGAACACAAACTGAAAATTTTCAATCAATTGAAAGCGTGTTCGATTTTTATGGGTTTAAGGATTATCGCTATTATTTTTTTAAATGGATAAAAAAACATGATAAAATAATATTAGGTATGAAAAGACATACTGTAGGGTGGTTTATAAAACTAAAAATCCTCAGAATACTGTTTGCTGTACTGAAAACATACCCAAAAATATGAAACTATAAAAGTTATAACTTTGAAATATAGTTATAAGTTATAACTTTGCATAGTCAGAAACTGTTGTTATCAAAAACAGTTGCACTGTAAACTGGGAAGATTAACACGGCGTTTATAACTTTATAGTAATAAACTCATTCGAAAATAATCAATTAACTAATTAAAGCCCTGAAAGGCTCTCAAAATTGTGAGCGGCTAAAAATTAAAAGTGGCAGCCAAAAATTAATTTTGAGTGGCTTACAATTATATTTTGAGCGGATGAAAATTAAATTTGAGCGGCCAAAAAATGTATTCTACATTCTGTTACATAATCAACCTAACAATATCCAGTAGGGTGGAGCGGATTCGCGAAAATTTGAAATTCAAAAA